>QLTV01003132.1:587928-598691 GCA_003457575.1 Thermophis baileyi | reverse complement strand
AGTCATTTATGAAGATATTAAAGAGGACTGGGCCTACGACGGAACCTTATGGTACCCTACTGCTTACTTCCCTCCATGTAGATGTAGTACTGTTATGGACTGTGTTAAGGAAATGAGTATACGCAGCAGAATGTGGGGTTGCAGTTTGATATCATAGAGTCAATAAAACAGAGATCTTCAAAGTCTTCAAAAATAATTTACTTGCTTAAACTAACAATGTCCAAAACAAAAAATATTAACACGAAGATAAGAATTTAGCACTTAGCTATTAATCTTTAGCAGATAAATCTTCTACAGAAATATAATAGAAGAATCCTTGAGCGTCTGTAGTTTTTTCTGTAGTTCTGTAGCAGTATCAGGAACATGAGCAGAAACCAACTCTCTTTAGTTTTAAAAAATAAATTACTTAATTAAACTAACAATATCCAAAACAAAAAAGATTAACATGAAAATAAGAATTTAGCACTTAGCTATTAATCTTTAGCAGATAAATCTTCTACAGAAATATAATAGAAGAATCCTTGAGCGTCTGTAGTTTTTTCTGTAGTTCTGTAGCAGTATCAGGAACATGAGCAGAAACCAACTCTCTTTAGTTACTCAGGCAGTCAGTCTGACTCAAGCTAGCCTGTTCTCCTTATATAACAGTTAACAAGCTTACAATACATTTAAAGCAATACCAACAAACATAGATTAATGTTTTCAGTATACATTAGTAAACCCAATCACTTTATACATGATTCTGACACAAGTGTGGGAAATGATGAAGGGCAAATCATCATCATCTTTAGATTGTCATCCAGAAACTTCTTTAAAGATTCTAATTCTTGAGCAGACATGGGATATTATCATTGTGCCAAGATCTAGGCTGCTGGGAGCAAGTTCATGGTATATTCATCATCACAGGCTAGATGTGGGGCAAAGTTGCAGCTTCTTTTTCTCCAGAAATGTTGGCAAACTTTTCCGGCAAGGAAAGAGGAGCAAGCAACAATGGGTGAAGAGGAGATGAAAAAGAATCCAATGTCTGCAACTAGTAGGGTTGAAATTTTTGTCAGAGGATGTAAATAGTTTCTTGCTCCCATCAAACACCAAAATTATGTGTTTGTAGCCTGTCTGTGTCCAAGACAACTGGGTGTGCATCTATAATTGTCACAATACATTTTTGTGGTCATTTATTCTTAGCTGTAGAGAAGTTTTTTGTTGCTGGATGAAACCTGAATTGAGGGGCCTGCCATTGTCTCCACTTGCATCGGTATGCCAACAATTGTTCATGCAGGCCCAATTGCTGTCCAATAGTCTCATCTATGAAATTAACAATCACCCCAGAATCCAACAGAATCAACAATTATCTGGGATAAAACAAAATTTAGCTTTTGGGTTGAGCTGGAACTTTAATCCACACTTATTTCATTCTAATCTATCCTTTCTGGGTAAAGCTCTGATGAGGACAACATGAGACATCTTGGAAAAAAAAATATTAAATCAGAGTGCTGAGTGCTTTTGCTTCAAGTTCCTGGTTTACCCATGGAAGGCATTCCTTTAGTCATCAAACAATGAAAGTTCATTGAAGAGCCAGATCTTTGATTCTTATGAACAGATATATAAACCTGATAACAGAGCAGCTGAAGATGGTATCAGTTCAAGATGGTAAATATAAATGCCAACCCTGAATGATTTTCTGTAGTTCCCAAGTTGGAATGAAAACCCTCCCTGCTCCCCAGTTACTACATTTAGAGCATGGCTTGATTGCAGCATTGTGACAATAGCAAAGTGTTTTGGTCTTATTTTATTTCTAACTTAGAGGCTACAACATAACAGCCCTTGCTAAGAACGAGTTTCTTTGGGGCCACTAATCAGAGAAAGAAATAAAATAGAAAGAATAGACCTCGTTTGAAACGGAAACGATCAAAATGAAAACAAACCCTTAGAAGCTGAAGGCGGCTGGAGGACAGTAGCTTTTATAGGCAGCCATGAATTATTAAATTCCATCCCATACCTTTCATACAACTTTCATTTTTTGTTGTTTTTAGAATAATCTCTAAACAAATCATCTCAAAATGTCAGCTTAGTAAAAGCTGCCTTACCCAAGAAGCCCCTATGTTGCTTGTCATTTCATTTCTTCTGGTTTCTATTCCAGAATGCAACATCTGCCTGAAAGCAATGCTTAAGAAAAAGAACATTCAGTGAAACTGAAAATGTCCATAAAGCACCTGGTTTATACATCCCTGATTATTAGGATTCCAGAAATAAAGGTTATAATTTGAGGGTGTGTCTCTAGTATCCTTATCCAGCATGGAGATAAATGTGGTTAAAAAAAATATAATCAGAGTACTAATTGCCCTTGAATGAGTTCATATCTCAAGGAAAAGATGGTTTGCATCTTAGTGTACTGAAGGAAGCTCCAGTGCTCTAGTTCAGGAGTGTGAAACTGGCGGCCCGTGGGCTGGATGTGTCACATACAGGCCACGCCCATCCCAGCTCCGCGAATGGGAAAAATGTCATGAAACGTCACATGACGGCAACGTGACACGGTGAGTTTGACACCCGTGGTCTAGTTGAAGATTATCTTTGGAAAAAAAAAATACATTATCTTTGAAAAATCTTTAAAAATGAGTGAATTTATTTATTTATTTATTTATTTATTTATTTATTTATTTATTATGTTTTATTGACAAGAACAAAATGCAAAAACAGAGACAGAAAATCATACATATAACATTAACAAAAAATGTGTACAAAAAACTTATTGCTATGGTCAGTTTGACACCCGTGGTCTAGTTGAAGATTATCTTTGAAAAAAAAAAATACATTATCTTTGAAAAATCTTTAAAAATGAGTGAATTTATTTATTTATTTATTTATTTATTTATTTATTTATTTATTTATTATGTTTTATTGACAAGAACAAAATGCAAAAACAGAGACAGAAAATCATACATATAACATTAACAAAAAATGTGTACAAAAAACTTATTGCTATTGCTATAATATATACATAAATACACACACACAGAGGGGCATACATGCAGACACAGACACATATCCATATCACCTTTACCCAAAGCCAAAATTCAATTTATTGGTCAGAAAAGTCTCTCTTTTTCAGACTTACTCAGTACCTTTCAATTTGCCTCTTTGTATATTTTAAACTATCAGAGGTTCCAGAATTCCCTGACAATTCTTTGTATTTTATTCTTCAATTTTTTTTCATATTGCTTAGTGTTATTTTTATTCTTTTGCTCCTTTACTGATTTACTGTGGGACATTATACAGTTGGAAATTATATACAGTTCTTTGGTACAGTTTCAGGGTGTATGAATCCAGAACTCAGCTGTATGTTCCTTGGTGCAGTATATGTCATGAAAGAGGTCAATGGACTGCAGTTATCACTTGTGCTTCCCACATATAGACAGGTAGACTAATATATCAATTCAAAAAGAAAGTAAGTTGGTTAATATCCTGCCTTTCTCTCCAAATTCATGGGAGAGGAATAGTGTGTAGCTATTAACAGATTTACAATTCAAGCAATGATCTTCATCGTCACCATTAAACTATAAGTTATATCATATGAAAGAACAATTGCATCCAAAAATGTTTAACAGTTTTAGCAATGTTGTAAGCAATCATTAGAAAAACAAATTTGTTGCATCTTAATGATTAACATTTTTATTAAGGTGTAACCCTTGCTGGCTCTTTCTTCAAATGCATGAATATCATTGGTGGACAGATAGGGGGAAAAGCATAGAATAGAGAGGAATTATAAGTGGTATTAAAAAATTACAATGAAATACAAGGAGGAAGACTGAGTCTGGAAGAATTTTAAGCAAACACAAATAATAATTGAGTGCCAATAGCTGTCAGAATGGCATAGAAAAGTACATGTATTGTCCCAAAGCCAATTCATATAAGTTAAAATAATATTTGAATTCTATATGATAGAAGCATAATTACTTACACTGGACAAGGATTGGGGTTAATGACCCAAATGTCCCTTTCCAGTTCTAGGATTCTACAAAAGCTCTTTTTCCATCTCAAACTCCAATAGCCAATCGCCAGATATTTGAAATTATCAAACATCACGATTTTTCAAAGAGATTTCCATGTGAATTCCACCTTCCCAGGGAAAGTCCAAAGAGCTGCTTAGTGGAAAAACTGACCTCCACAATTTCCCTCATTTTACCAAAGGAGATTTTCTGTTTTTAAGAATGGCAATGAAGCTAACAAAATGTCCAACAACCCCTTCCCAACTGTCTTTAATGGCCCTTGAGGAAGGAAGCCCAATATGGCAGTGCATGGTGACATACAGAAGAGTCTGTGAGCTAAAGGAAGATTTCAAGTGGTAGCTGGATTGTTTATCTCCTGATCACTAGGATGTTGCAACCACCCCAGAACAATCAAATGTTTGCCCTTATTTATATTGCTTCCAGTCTCCTCCACTGGCTACTGATGAGCAATAGGTCAGCAGGTCAGTCCCTATATGTCTCTATCGTTGGGATACATAGCTACCATCAAGCTTAAGAGCTAATTTCAGCAGTCTCAGCACTGAGATTACACTTGCTGCTTCCAATTGCTTTAAGAGCTTTGAACACAGGAGGACCAAATGTAATTTATTTGCTGGCATAGCTATTGATGAGGGCACAGGAGCTGGGGATACAATAAGTAGAAAGAGCTGAGAATGCACAGATATAGAAGTAATGTACAAGTGAAAGTCATAAGGGATCAAGGATGGAAAGTCAGAGCCAGCTGGGGAAGAAATATAATAAATGCCCCAACAATTTGCTGTACAAGACAGCCTTATACTTTTAATTAAATAGTATGGTCACATATTACAGGCCTAATATATTGATTCTTTAAAAGCTTAAGTTTAAATAAGTATGGTTATAAAATCCAATGCTGGTCAAGACAATTGATGGATAAGGATAAAACTTTTCTAATACAGATCCTCTGTTTCTGGTAAAATCCCCAATATTGAAACCTCTTAATTGCTTGCTGGGTCTATTTATTCAGGTGTTTATTCAGAACTGTTGAATATTCTGGGATTTCCAAATAAAAAAAGGAGAATTGGTACAGCAATCTAGATATGTAATGGTATGTGGAAATGACCTTGGGATCTGTAATGGTATGGGAGGGAGAGATACAGACCAGTATGGAATAAAATATATCACCCCATAGCAGGAAGGAAGGAAATATTTCCAAAGGGACCCTTACTAGTTTTCCAGAGAATAAAAGGAGGAGACAAGCCTTGCAAGATTCTGTTAATGTAACCTTATATTAAAGATAGAGCTAGTAGTTCTTGTCTGAATTACTTCACAGGGCTAACAAAATCTCAGGGCACTGTGCTTTCATTCATATCATTGATATACTATGATTAGGAGCTGTGGTGGCGCAGTGGTTAGAATGCAGTATTGCAGGCTAACTCTGCCGACTGCCAGCAGTTCGATTCTCACCAACTCAGGGTTGGCTCAGCCTTCCATCCTTCTGAGGTCGGTAAAATGAGAACCCAGATTGTTGGGGACAATAATATGCTGACTCTGTAACTTTAAGAGGTCTGTAAAGCACTCTGAAGCAGTATATAAGTCTAAGTGCTATTGCTATTGCTAAGTGCTATTAAATATTCAGTTCGGTTCAGAGGGCTGGTTTTGGAATCAAGATAACACTGAAGACATTTTCTTTGTCCCATTTAAGTTAACTATCAAGTAGATTATTTTGACTAAATAAATAAATAAATAAATAAATAAATAAATAAATAAATAAATAAATAAATAAATAAATAAATAAATGAATGAATGAATGAATGAATGAATGAATAAATAAATTTAACTTAAAAAATTTAATCATTTTTTGTAACTTCAGCTTCAACATCAATCTATACACAGAATCTGAATAGATCATAGTATAAATACACAAAAACACATAGTAGTGATTCTGAAGATAACAAGAGATTATGATCTTAAAGGAACCATACCCCAATATATATTGTCTTGTTGTTATTATTATGACTACTGTTATGCAGGAGTTAATTGTTTTATAATAATGTTTCAGACAGAGAATTGTAATTAAGTTTATTAATGTTACTGTGCTTCAAAAGAGCTCCCGATCCTGGGAGGATTGTAATGCCTTACAGCCTCTTTAATTTATTAGTGCTAAAATACCCAAATATCTGTAAACCCAACCAAGTATTGAAGATATTAATACCGGAAGTTGCATGTCCGTGTCTATTCATTATTTTATTATCATATATTGCAGGTAAATAGTTACAAATGTTCATAGTTACAAATGTATAAGAGGACCTTCAATTCTGAAGAAATTGAAAGTTGAACCCATTAAGACTTCAATCACCATCAGCTTTGGGACAATGAACCCAGGGCTCTCCTGCAATGAAATAAGTCTTGAATTTCACATTCTAAATATTTTCTATATATGTCTGATGAGCCATGCCTAACTAGCAAAGCTGCTAGATTGATGTTTTTTTCCTTTAATTATGCGTTAGTAATAATTGTGATTATTAAAGAAGACAGGTATAGAGCCGTGGTAGTGCAGTGGTTAGAATGCAGTACTGCAGGCTACTTCTGCTGATCACTGGATGCCAGCAGTTTGGCAGTTCGGGTCTCACTGGCTCAAGATTGACTCAGCCTTCCATCCTTCCGAGGTGGGTAAAATAAGGATGCAGATTGTTGGGGGCAATATGCTGACTCTGTAAACTGCTTAGAGAGGGCTGTAAATCACTGTGAAGTGGTATATAACTCTAAGTGCTATTGCTATTGCTATTGCAAATAGAATAGACACAGGGAATAAAATAAGGAAGAAAGGACAACATTTTCAGGAATATAGAATTGTTAACATAAAGCTTTAACTATAAAAAAGTGCCAAATTATTTAGACTTTATTGTTCTGCTAGATTTTCTTCAGCTATCTTTTTTTTAATTTTTTTTAAAAAAAGTTCTAATATTCTTGCTTCAGACTTTATGGCTAGGAAGAGACTAGCCATCACATGAAGGATAAGAATAGAGCTACCATATTTGAATAGCATGCTCCAGATGACTACAAATGACCCCCCCCCAAAAAGTTCTCTGTATCTCTTTGCTGCCCTCTAATGGTCATGTAGATTTCTGCAACCTGAGCATGGTAGCCCTAGTAATGGGAAACTAAAAGGAAAGTAATACAAAACCTTCCCATGTTTGTCTCTGGTGTGTCTTATTTGTTTTCACTCAGCAGCTTCTTTGCTTAACGACTAAGTCAGCCTTCACCCATCTGATACCCTTTCAGTGTGTTAGATGGCAATTCTCATTATCCCCAGTCAGCAATTGGGACTTAGTGCCTGGTACTTCTGGAGGAAGCCAAGTGGGAGAAGCTGATAAAAATGGTCTCTTCTGTCCCATTTTAAACCACCACTTTACTGATTTTCTTTCAAATATTTGTATATCTTGGTGTTATTTTCGCATTTAAGTAAATAAGAGAACACATTTGTTATAAAGACCCATGATGAAAAGCCAGAAGCATGAAGATAATCTCTTTTTTAAAACATTAGCAAGTCTACTATTGCTTAATGTTATTTATTGACTTATCATTGGGTTCTTGATAGTTTTTTTTAACATTGCAATCTTTTACTTTTTGGAATGTAGTTAGCGCGCATAAGGAGGAAGTCTAGATCTGTTCCATGTCAATTTTTTCCCTTTCCTCCGCTTACGCAGAAACCAATCATTGGCAACGAAGAAGATTTATCATGTCTACAAGGTTTGAAACCTAGATTTTCCACCGTTCCAGCCCTGTCTGACATTTTTTTTAGAATTAGTATATTTAGAATACTTTTAGAATACATTAAGGATGACAACAATTATGTGGATTTGCACTCAAAAGAGCGTTTTATCTGAGTTGCTCCAATTGCATTCCCAGTTGGGAATGTGCAGTGTTAAAGGAAGCAAAATAAACCTGAAACATGGCAATAGGTGCCGGCCTGACCTGGCCTTGGGGAGAGGATTAAAGTTGCTTTTCCACCTCTCTTGCACTGAGGTCCAGAACTACAGTATATCTCATCTGTGGTAATTATCTTTGAAATCAATATAGCTGCTAGCTTTATACATGTTTATTTTTCCTCTAAGTATATATCAGAATAACTGATTGTGAGAATAAGTCCTCCATGTGAGTTTTAAGCCTGAAATAGGCATCATGCTGCTCTATTTTAATTACATTCTACTAAGGTGTAGTGCACATTTGGGAATATTGCTCAAAATGAACAGTTCTTATTATTAACAACAACAACAACAACAAACTACTTTTCAGAGATGTTATGTTCCTTATTTTAGCTGTCAGAAAATTACAAATTAACCTATACTGTATATAGGAAACATATGCTCTCTGGACTGGTATGAGACTCAATATTTTCCTTTGGAAATATTATTTTTAGAATGAGTGCCAACCTCTATCTCAGTTTTATCAAAAGCATAAAACATGTAGTGGAACACAAAACAACAACAAAAAGTATGTATTTTGATTCATAGAAATGACTGAATACTTATTTGGATAATATAAAAAGAAAGGTTTTAAGGGTTACCTGAGGTTGAAGGCTTGGCAAAGATTGAGGACACAACTCTTGCAAAGAAGGACTAGGGGAGACATGACAGCAGTGTTCCAATATCTCAGGGGCTGCCACAAAGAAGAGGGAGTCAAGCTATTCTCCAAAGCACCTGAGGGTAGAACAAGAAGCAATGGGTGGAAACTAATCAAGGAGAGAAGCAACTTAGAACTAAGGAGAAATTTCCTGACAGTTAGAACAATTAATCAGTGGAACAGCTTGCCTCCAGAAGTTGTGAATGCTCCAACACTGGAAGTTTTTAAGAAGATGTTGGATAACCATTTGTCTGAAGTGGTGTAGGGTTTCCTGCCTAAGCAGAGGGTTGGACTAGAAGACCTCCAAGGTCCCTTCCAACTCTGTTATTCTATTCTATTCTATTCTATTCTATTCTATTCTATTCTATTCTATTCTATTCTATTCTATTCTATTCTATTCTATTCTATTCTATTCTATTCTATTCTATTCTACAACAAAACTAGGGTTAAAAATCTGAAAGGAACAATTTCTATTATATGAATAAAGACATATCCATAGATTGGAATCAGGCATAACAATATTTCTATCCATTAACTTGCCACGTAACCTATACTGGCTGAATTTTACAGACTGCATGAAGTTGTAATATTTGGTTTGGTTTGATTAGCATAATGTGTGAATGATTTGATTTGGTAAAACTTGATTTGTGGCTTAAGTTCATTATGTCTTTTTTTTTTTTTACAAACCGTGGTTCAAATAAAAGATTAGTTAGTGTAATGTGTGTGTATGAATCCAGACATTATATCTTGACAGCAGTGGTGAAATCTACTTACCTTCCTTACTGGTTCGGAAGCGCGCGCACTGTCGCGCGTGCTTTTTCACCCTCTGTGCATGCGCAGAATGCTTTGCGCATGCGCAGAGGGTTAAAAACAAGAAAATGGTGGCATCCGGGTGGGTGGGCGGAGCCTCACGCTGCTGCCGCTACCGGTTCTCCGAACCACCGGCGGCCGCCGCTACCGGTACGCCCGGACTGGGCCGAACCGGTAGCATTTCACCCCTGCTTGACAGCCTCTACTCCAGTTGCTTAACAGAAGTTCTCTTGATAATGGCTAAAAATGTCTTCATGGACTACCAAGAAACAACTGCTCCATGGGCAGTGGAAGGCCAGTGACAGATCTTTTTTGTTCCTCTAAGCAAGCAGATCATGGCAAGTTTCACATTTATTTCTCGTGGTCCATTTCCCCCCCCCCCATTCCCGTTTCTTGTTCTGGAGTCCTTGGTGCTCTCTGAACTTGGTAGTTTCCTTGCATACATTTAATTACCTGGCTGGGTAATATTATCAGTGTTATTATCAACATTTCTTGTTCTCTTTTATTGTGTTTGTCTTTCACAACATTCATTTTTTTTACAAAGTTAATTTTACTGCCAAATTGAAGTGTCATAATCCTGGATCTCAATGCAATTGAGAAGATTGTCTGCAAAATGCTCAACCAGGGGTGAAATGCTACCGGTTTGGCCCGGTATGGGCATACCAGTAGCGGCGCCCGCCGGTGGTTCAGAGAACCGGTAGCGACGGCAGCGCGAGGCTCCGCCCACCCACCCGGATGTCACCATTTTCTTGTTTTTTACCCTCTGCGCATGCACAAAGCATTCTGCGCATGCGCAGAGGGTGAAAAAGCCCGTGCGTGAGTGGAGTGCTTCCGAACTGGTAGGGAAGGTAAGTAGATTTCACCACTGTGCTCAACTATGTTAATCAATTTAGAACTGCTCATTCAGGCCGGATAAAATGTGCAAATGGTATAATCACTCTTGAATATAAACCATCCTCAACTTGGTGATGAAGTCCAGATGTGTGGGACTCCCCCCCCATCATCCCAGTTAGCCTAGCTAATGGAAGCCCAATGAAAAATTGGTCCAAGCAACACAGCTATTTATATTTTAAATAAATTCAATGATGGACCCATATGTAATGCCAAAGACATAGAATTTTATTTTGAATCTTTACATAAATGTGCTGAATCAGAACAGTTTTCTTTGTTGCAAACAGTGAAGAGTTGTTAATTTTTACAGCTATGAACAACTGATGTTGCATGCAAGCTGCATATAGGCTCAGATTTACTCAAGTTCAAATGGAAGAAATATGCCACCTCTTTCATGTTTGCAGGAAAGCTGGTAGGCCAAGGAGGGAGAGGCAGAGAGGGAGAGAGGGAGCGAGGGAG
>QLTV01003132.1:567567-582356 GCA_003457575.1 Thermophis baileyi | reverse complement strand
AGATGTGTGTGTGTGTGTGTGTGTGTGTGTGTGTGTGTGTGTACATACACACACAGTATACATAGTAGATAATGTATATTTTTGTGTGCCTGTGTGTAATATGTATGTACACATATGGCATATATACATAGGATTAAATAGTATATTTTGGATGTTCAGTAGTAGTAAATAGATAGGGAAATTGTATCTTGTTGAGGCCTTTGAGGCGAGGAGAGGCCAGGCATCCTAACCCTAACCCTAACCCTTGACGTGAGTGACGTCAAGTTGGCCACGCCCACCCAGTCACATGACCACCCAGCAGGGGTGGATTCCAACTTACCTCGCTGCCGGTTCGCTCCCTCCCGCACCACGTGGGTGTGCCTCATGGATGCGCACGCGCGCTTTGCACGCGCGCAGTAACAAAAAATCTGGGAAAAAAAACAAAGCCGAAAAAAAGATGGTGACCGCATGCACAGTGCCGGAAGTTGGCTTCTGCGCATGCTCAGAAGGGAAAAAAAAATTAAAAAAAAAATAAATTCAAAAAAAGATGGCGGCTCCCACGGACTGGCACTGACCGATCCGGTTCGGTGATGTCATCGTGACATCACCAGCGGGCCGCTACCAGTTCGGGAGAACCAGTCCAAACCGGGAGGAACCAACCCCTGCCACCCAGTCACATGACTGCCAAACCACTCCCACCCAGTAACATGACCACGAAGCCACACCCACCATCACATGACCATCAAACCACACCCCCAAAATAAGCCACGCCCACAGAACCGGTAGTAAAAAAAATTAGAACCCACCCCTGGGCTGCATGAGTGCTGCAGGCACTGGGGAGCTACAGTTCATTGAGGGAATCATGAATGCCAATATGTACTGTGACATACTGAAGCAGAGCATGATCCCCTCCCTTCAGAGACTGGGCCGCAGGGCAGTATTCCAACATGATAACTACCCCAAACACACCTCCAAAACGACCACTGCTTTGCTAAAGAAGCTGAGGGTAAAGGTGATGGACTGGCCAAGCATGTCTCCAGACCTAAACCCTATTGAGCATCTGTGGGGCATCCTGAAATGGAAGGTGGAGGTGTGCAAGGTCTCTAACATCCACCAGCTCCATGATGTTGTAATGGAGGAGTGGAAGAGGACTCCAGTGGCAACCTGTGAAGCTCTGGTGAACTCTATGCCCAAGAGGGTTAAGGCAGTGCTGGAAAATAATGGTGGCCACACAAAATATTGACACGTTGGGCCCCATTTGGACATTATCACTTAGGGGTGTACTCACTTTGTTGCCAGCAGTTTAGACCTTAATGGCTGTGTATTGCGTTGTTTTGAAGGGACAGCACATTTACACTGTTATACAAGCTGTATACTCACTACTTTACATTGTAGCCAAGTGTCATTTCTTCAGTGTAGTCACATGAAAAGATATACTTAACGATTTACAAAATGTGAGGGGGTGTGCTCCAGAGGTGGGTTCCTGCCGGTTTGGACCAGCTCTATAGAACCGGTAGCAGGAATTTCCCCCCGCTTGCCGAACCGGCAGCGATGGCCATCTGGACATGCCCCTGAACTGGCTCTCTCGGCGGCGCCATAGGCGCCACCATCTTGTTTTTTGCTTCTGCGCATGCACAGCAGCTGTTTTTTGCTTCTGCGCATGCGCAGAAGCTTGGTTTTTAGCACTGTGCATGTGTGTGCGCGGCATACCCACCCGGCGCATGAGGAAGCGAACTGGCAGTGAAGTAAGTTAGAACCCACCCCTGGTGTACTCACTTCTGTGACATACTGTAAGAAGAACATGGAATGATAGAACTGTGCAAAGATTCTATTGGAAGTTTGGAACTGGAGAGAATTCACTTCATTGATTAGGCAATCACACTGCTTTGCTTTCCTGGTCTTTCATTGGCCTCTGTTCATGTAGTGCAGGGGTGTCAAACTCAAGTGCTTAAATCTGGCCCGCAGGGCTGGCCTAGAAATAGCAAAGGATCAGCCCGAGGTGCCGCTGGCAGCCAAAATGGGGCACGGGGGGCTGCGCGTGCCCACGCACCCAATTTTTGGCCTGGATGGCCAGCTGCAGCACCCTGCCAGTCAAAATGGTTGTTTTGGCTAGCAGGGTGCTGCAGCAGGCCATCCAGGCCAAAAATGTCCAGGCCGAAAATATCCAGGCCGAAAAATCCAGGCTGAAAATAGGGTGCGGGGGCCGCACGCAGTCCCCCCACACCCTGTTTTGGATGGCAGGGTGCTGCAGGAGGCCTTCCATTCAGTCTGCCCCCTCCCCCCCAGCCGGCCTGCGGAGAAGTACAATGCTGATCTGGCCCTCGAAGAAATCCAGTTTGACACCCCTGATGTTGTGTATGTGCAGAAGCTCCTTATCTCAAAGCAAAGCAGTCGGTCAAGAAGCCTTGTCCCCATCCTGATGCTTTATGAGATGTTATGTCAGGGGTGAAATGCTCCTGGTTCACTCATACCTGTTGGTCGCCGTAGAGCTGGTCGCCAAGGTAGCGCCAGGCGCCGGCCACCCGCCCGGCCACCGCCATTTGGGTTCTTTTACCCTCTGCGAATGCACAGAACACTTTGCGCATGCGCAGAGGGTAAAAGAACCCAAATGGCGGTGTCCAGGTGGGTGGGCGGCGCCTCGCGCTACCTTGGCGACCGGCTTTACGGCGACCAACAGGTATGAGTGAACTGGGAGCATTTCACCCCTGTGTTATGTGTCATATCCAATGGTTTGCTGTGTGGATCAAAGCAGATGGCACGAACCTAAGAGCTGAGGTGGACTGTGCCTGTTTTGCCAAAGTGCCAAACAATCTAGGTGAGCAGGTAATATACAAATATGTCAAACTTTTAAAGTTCATTGTCTTTCTAGATGCCATTTTCTCAAACATAACAAGAAAGCCTTCCAGCTTAAAATGGCAGCTTTTCACCATGCAGAGCTTGGTTTCCCTTAAGGAAGGAAAAATACCGCCACTCCTTTCAAGCTATGAAATGTTAACTCTAATATCTGCACCCTCTGACCTGGTTTCCATGGAGATTTAACAAAAGTATATGATCTACCTGGCATTCAGAAAGGGGGCAGTGAAAGAAGAAGGGTATATTTATAGAAATGACACTGACTTGGTCAGCCAGCATGATGTTTGGCTTGGTTCGTCCTCAGGAAGGTCATGTTTTTATTCTCATTCCGTTTATCCTCACTTATTTCTCCTATTAGATCTTCTGGTGATTGCTGACTATTACTGCTTTGACTGAGCACAGAAAATAAGGCCCCATACTGATTTGAAATCCAGTAGCAAGGCAATAATAGCTTATATATGACTATCATTCCATCAGCCTATCTTGCATCCTGCTGAGAAGCATGGGTATAGGTGGAAGTAGGCCATTTAATGAATATTTAAATTAACTTTTAAGAATGGACTGTCCCCTGGAGGCCTAATTTAGTCTCTAAGTGTTAAAATGTACATAGTATCATATCCTGAGATTAGGGAGAGGAACGAAGAATTATGGCTGACTGGAGTGAATAAGGGAGTCTATCAAAGGAAGATGTAGTGCTTAATTTTCTTCAGCAAATATGTGGCTGAACTTTTAAGGGAGTGAAATCTCATTAACTGTCTGAGGATATACAGCCTGAGTTGTTGCACCATACTTCTGTCATGGGGCATGAGTAGAATAGAGTACATTGCTCATCCAACCTTTGGCAACATAAAGTTGGCTAAATAACTTGGAAAGGAATCATAATGTTAACTCAAAGATAAGTTCTTTCCTTTACTTCACTCTTCCAAAGACCATTTGAATTGGAGCCACAGGGAAGATGTGAGAATTGAGAATCAGCCCAGATTGGGGATTCTGCTTTGAGTTAAATAATAAATAAAGTCACTTCCAGCAGAAACAATACTGTGTGGTTCCTATCATTATGGAGCAGCAATGGTACATCCCACTGAAAGCAAGGCAAAACTTCTAACCCTTGTGCTATGAATAAATGGAGACTGAGCAGCTGCTGTTCTCTATATAGATCATACCTTTTAAGGTACCTGCTAGTTGTCTAAGAATTATAGCATTATTCAACTTGAGATCTTATTATGTAGAAATTAATGAGTGCAATGAAAAAGATCAATTAAAGCAGGTCAAAGCCCCTAACTTCAGCAGGAACATCCATTTAATTATAAAGGACCATGGTCTGTATATATGTTGAATTTCAGGATGATTTCCTTTTAAAAATGAGATGGCTGCAGGTTCTTGGTTTATTTACAAGCAACCTCCTCATAACTGCTGATTAGAATGCCAATTGGCAGTTCATCATTACTTTTTAGCCTGGGGACCACAATATGTTATGATATATCATCATTTCTTGGGTACATGATAACAATTAGTAAGCTCTCAGACTGAAGGCTAGCCTGAGCACAGCAAAGTTGTTGGAACAATGCTGGACCTCCATTATTCTCTGTTTGTCTAGCTAAGTAAAATTATTTGCTTTAGCCAAATCTAACCCTTCCTATTTTATTTGACAATTTCTCCTAGTGTGTTTGTTTAGCACATGCAGAATTTCCAATTATAAGGTTAGTGTGATATATTTGCAATGGCAATAACCTAGATAACCTAGATACTACTGTCAGTTGTTGCACCAGTAACGTTACAGCCTATAGTGACCCTTTCTTGGAACCCTTTAATTGTCAATCTTTGAATCATAAAGAAGCAAACACACAATTGTCTGTGATCTCATCACCATTATCAGGTAGCTGGACTTGTTAAGCAAAATAGACCCCAGAATCAGATTGATTACAGTGAGCCACGGTGGCGCAGTGGTTAGAGTGCAGTACTGCAGATTACTTCTGCTGACTGCCGGCTGCCAGCAGTTTGGCAGTTCGAGTCTCACCGGCTCAAGGTTTACTCAGCCTTCCATCCTTCCGAGGTGGGTAAAATGAGGTGGGTAAAAAAACAGATTGTTGGGGGCAATATGCTGACTCTGTAAACCGCTTAGAGAGGGCTGTAAAGCACTGTAAAGCGGTATATATAAGTCTAAGTGCTTTTGCTATTGCTATTACATGGTGGCCAGACCTTGAAAAGTTCAGAAAGCCAGTTCAAATGAAGATTGTGATATGCTTCTCCCATGTCTTGTCTGAATGTCATGCTGTCTCAGTATAAATAAAGTGAATGTTAGGGAAACGGAAAGATCTTGTATTTGAAGCACATGCGGTTGAAGGTTTTGGTTCATGGTGCTCTGTTTATAACAACTATTGTCTTTTTGCTTAAATTATTGGGTTTCTGTCTGCACAATGAAGAAAATGATTCTTCCTTAACTGTCACAGTACATGTAAGGGTTGATTAGTTAATATCTGTAAGCTATCTGCAAGATGAAAAGTGTTTATTCTTAACATTAAACATAGCAGCAGCTCTGCTTTATTTCAAAGCCTCCAGCTTCCCATCCCTCACGTCAAATAAGGCGTTTTTGTGAATTTAAAATAAATCTCCTGCTGACTGCAGATAAACTTTCTATCTTTCAGATGTTCACTTTGAAAATGGGTGCATGTATATTCAATTTAATGTTGCAATTTTTATGGCCAGTTGTGTTTAGAAGAATGACCACAGGACAGAATTTCAGTAACTTTGGAATATTTGAAGGTAAGGGTAGTGAGGGTAATGATCAGGCCTGCAAATGGCAGCTACAATTTGTTTCAGCAAGGCAATTTTCACCATAGAGATGACTCTATTTATATTCTTGAGGTATTTCATAACTGTCCCATAGCCTGCTCCAACCCTTCTACTAGCTAGCAGAGGCTTCTGTGCAAATGTTGCACAGATGCAAAGTATAAATGCATCTTTATACTTCTCCTCCCCTTAATAAAGTAGCATGAAAGCATTTGTGACAGGGGTGGGTACTGGATCCTTTTGCTGCCAGTTCGCTCAGGGTCGCGCTGTGCACGCAGCAATCAAAAAATAGCTTCTGCGCATGCGCAGAAGCAAAAATTAAGATGGCGGCGCCCATGGAGACACCGGCAGAACCGGCTCCGTGATGTCATCGCCGAGTTACTAACGGTTCTAAAGAACCTGATAGAACCAGTAGGAACCCACCTCTGATTTGTGACACGCATTACTCGATGACTCTCAGGGAAAATAAATTATATTTCATATATCACTAGGTATTTTGGCAGGGATGAAGTTGTGGTTTAAACAGACCCCATATTTTTGGAAAATAAACTACAATGTGGTCAAAAGCCATCCCCTGCATCCCCACTTTAGGTTATCGATATCTGAAAGATAAGTTATTTCTATGCCTTTCATGTTGGAACAGACATTAAAAGAAGGTATATCATTGTTTCTTGCCATGTTGTACAAGATGCTGTACACAGGTTAATGGAAAAATGCATGAATTTGGAGAGAGATATAAAGGTCCCTTGGGTATTGAGTCATAAATCCTTATTGCTGGGAAGGCACAGCAGACACAAATAGGCACAGCTGCTTTACATACAAATGAGCACTTCCCTTTTATTTAGTTGACAATATTATTATTTTGGACCCAAGAAGAATCTTAAGTAACTTCTGTTATGCTGTTCTCTATTATAGCCAATTCTTAATTTATCAGATATGGTACTACTGAAGGCATAGGCTGGGTGTAAAGATTTTTTTAAAAATAGTAATCTTCTGATGCGTGCATGTGTTGTCGATGCTGCTGATTATAGTAGTGGACTGTAGTTTGAACATGCTCATAATATCTAAGGTAGTCATAGGCTTTGGTTAAATAGAAAAAACAATTCATCATGCCAGGAATATTCCCAATAGGTTATCCTCTGCTATGGCTTTCCTTAACTGTGTTTGGGTAGCTTTAAACCATGATGCTGAGCAACAATCCATTTATGCAATAAGAACTTGTTGCTTCACTGCTCTTATTATCACTAGATAGACTGAAATTTGAGTTAATAAATGTTTCTGTTCACTTACTTCATTTTTTTTAATACTAGTATGGCTACAGGTGCCTCTTTTGCCACCTACAACTCCTCAGTAAGCCAATGACTTTTCTAGGATTTCTGAGGAGAGTGAGGTTACTTAGAATTGTTGTGCTGCCATTCCTATATTCTGGACATCAGAACTACTGGCCAGGGCTTTGAAAAAATTCTCAAGTGATGCTTGGAAATCATTATTTTATGGGCAGTTGTGTTTTGAAGAAAAATGATCATAGGATAGAATTTTACTAACTTTGGACTATTTGAAGGTAAGGGTAGTGATGATGATGATCAGGCCTATTATTACATAACTGGATGTATGAAAAAAATGGGTCACCCCTATCTGCATAGAGGTCTGTGCTGCTGAATGACTACATGGAAATCAGAGAGCAATCTGTCCATAATAAGGGATTGATGGAAATGTCCATTATCTTCAGCTGGTCCAAGAGAAGAACCAAATCTAATGTGAGGCCTCAGATCAGGGGTGGGCTTCAAAAATTTTAGCAAGGGGTTCTCTGCCCGGTTGCTGGGTGGGCGTGGCCATGGTGGGCATGGCCTAGTCGGCCTCCTGCACCACGGCGTGGGGGGGCGTTTTTGCCCTACCCGGGCTCCGGAGGCTTTCCTTGAGCCTCCGGGAGGGCGAAAATGGCCTCCCCAGGCTCCGGAGGCCCTCTGGAGGCCAGAAACAGGCCCATTTCCGGCCTTCCCAAACTTCCGGTAGGCCCGTTTTTTGCCCTCCCCGAGCCTCTGCACACGCCCTGCACTTACCTGCATCTAAAATGGGCTGCGTGGGGACTCCTGGGAGGGGCGGGGTGGGATGAGCGGGGCCAGCCAGGAGTGGGATTTGGGGGTTCTCTGAACTGCACAGAATCTTAGCTAGAGGTTCTCCCGAACCCCTGCGAACCCCCAGCAGCCCACCCCTGCCTCAGATGGTTCTATAAGGATCATTAACTGGACTGACTTGCATTCCTTCTAGGCAGAAAAACAGATTATAAATTAAAAGTATCATCTCCATAGTTGTTAGAATAGCTCCAAATTTTCAAATAATAATAGAGAGAACAGCATCAGAAAATCATGAAGAATTCAGATTCCCAGCAGAAAACAATGATGTACTTCTCCGGCAACTCTCGTCAAAGAATATATACTGGAAAATACATTCCAAGAAAAAAAAACATGCTGAGTGCTAGCAGGAAACAATTTTAGAAAGGAAGTGACTTCACATGAATCCAGCAGAATCCGCATACAAACAAGGGACTAAATAACATAGCTGCAGATGTGCTCCAGGTATTAATTAGTTTGGCAGTAAATTGCTTTTCAGTTCTATTGAAATCAGTAAGAGTTAAATCTGCCTCATATTGGCTGGCCTTTGCATCATATTTATTTTTGAATATTTAGAGCCCCGTGTTTAATGAATAGCATTGTTATTGAAATTCACTTCCCAAAGAACAGCGTAATCATGAAATTGGTTGAAAAATGTAATTAATCACTGCCTTTTTATTCTAAAGTAGTACATATGGACATTTTTTTTCCTAAAGGGAAGTTTGAGATCAGATTGTATGATCTTTTATCCATTCTTGTGTACAATATTACATAATGTATTTATCCATAGAAATGTCTACCCACTTGTCACTGTCACTCTCCTATTCAGAGAGCAGCTGAGACAAGATGACATAGCGAAGTATTGAGTTTTTAGTGATTAGCTGAGATGCTCTTGAACACAAGACAGCTGTACTTACAAAGCAATTAATATGGTGTTCATATCTAGTGGTTGTCATTCACTTTCCAGTTGCTTTTTAAAAATTTAAAAACAGTAACAAAGTTTTGCAGTTGAAAGGCAGAAACAAAGTAAAATAAATACTATTTCTTCAGCATTCATGGAAGCCATAACCATCTTTTAAACTTTGAAAGAATGTTAGATGGAGCTGCCACACAACATCAAACTCAATCGCAAAAAAATTGTACATGATTTCACAATAGGCTATTCGTAATTACAGACTGTAATAGTTTATTTACTTTTGACTTGATATGTTAATGTACTTCGTATACAAATCACGGTTTGTGACTTGGTGAAATGCATGAAGCAGATGACTGTGGCTTGTTCAACAGAGCATGATTAAAATAAATTATGCTTTAATGTGAAGTTTGAACTTTGTCACAAAATCTTTTAACTGGTTTCATGTTTGAGAAGGTTAGCCCAGAAAAAAAATTAATTAAATATAAATGCAAATCTATAAAGGAAACTAAAATTTTATGAAAACATTGCAGCATTCTGAGTTTAAGAAAGGCAAACTGATTACAAAAAAGAAGAGCAGAAAATGGGTTAAGCAACTTTGTTATATCTTACAGCAATAGAGAGTACAGTGGTGCTGGGATAAATAAAAATGATTTAAGCCTTGTTTAATGATTGGTGTCTTCTTTAATACCAACATAGCATCCAATGCCTGCATTTTACCCACCATCATAATGCCTCGGCTCATTTTTCAGCTTCAGGAGCTTTCAGATTCCACATTCCAGGAAGAAAGCTTTTATTTTAAACTTGCAACAAAAAATCACAAATTTCTGCTATAGGCAATAGGGAAGAAAACTAATCACATCAACTATATAAATCTTTCACCTTTGATAAAGTGGGCAACGAAGTACTGGATAAATGTAGTGTCCATTTATCGATAAAAGGAATATACAGTATCAGTGGGCATGTTTTTATCAAAGAATACAGAAGCCAAACGAAGGAGTAAAGTCATTTATTAGAGGTATGCATGAACTAGCAAAATACCATGAATTTTCTGAAAAGAAAAGAGACTGGCTTGCATTTGGGATTTCAGATGAGGGATTAGCCCAGAGAATGCAGTTAATAGATGCCCTAGCTCCGCACAACAATAGCAAGATGACAAAGCAGTCAGAATTCATATAAACACAAAATAAAGAAGCAGATGGAAGAAATTTGGAAGAAAGAACCTGTATGGGATTAGAAGGCACAGGAAACAGCCATTTTGAAAAGTGGAAAACAAAACAGGACAATGATCAAATATAGATTTGTGTTGATATGAAAAAAGCTAAACTTATTTATATATTCGGGTAAGTGCTACTCCAGTTGCAACTGCCTCTGAGCTGCAGTTTGAAAGCCATATTCCTTCCTAACACCGGATGGTCTTATTTCCAAAGTTATTGGAGCAGAGGGGTTTTCTGAATTGGATGATTCAAATGGCTTTTGTCAGATACCTTTAACAGATCCGAATGACAAACTGGCACACCTCATGGGAGATTCTGTTTTCAGTCGTTGCCTTTTGCTATAACTGGTGCTTCCAAGATTTTCCAGTAGGTGACACAGCTTCTCAGTAATTGTTTTCTTGGATGATGCATTCATACATAGAATATTAATGGGAAATATGACAAAATAGTTAAAATCATTTTAAATCCACTCCATGGATTAGGTCTCAGACTGAATAATGACATTCTGAAATAGATTTCTTTGGGCAACAAATTAAACCAGGTTTTTATAAAATATACAACCACCCTCAACAAAGGTAACTGAGATGAGATATTTCCTAGGAATGATAAATTATCTCAGCTGACAGACATTTCAACACATGCACCTCCACTGAACTTGCTGTAGTCCACCACATCCTGGGATGGAGGGCAGACTTAAGAAGCAGCTTTATGGGCAATAGTGCACATAACCTCCAACATATCACCAGTGCAAATATATGGCTCCCAACATGCAAATTATAGTGAGTACTGAAGCAAGTATCTAGAGGATTGAAGGGGTGCTATTGCAATGTCATAGGTCTACATAAATGCCATTAGGAAAAAGATGCACATAAACAGTGAAGGAGTATCTTGCTAGTAATGCTGATGATGTTTTACAATCATTTATGCATTTATGCAGCCTACTATCTTTTGGTATTCACAGACTATAAACCTTTGGTGAGCATGATTAGAGGCAAGGAGTTAGGTTGAACAATACTTATGTTGCCATCATATCTTATTCTGTGTGATAAGATTTAATCCAGTATAGTCCAGGGAAAGACTTTGCCATTGTGGATACTTAATCAAGGATCCCCAGAAGCAGTTGTATCCCTGCAAGGAAGATTCAGGTATATTTTGCTGATTTGGGAGCATTTTAATTCACTGTCAGAGTCACAGTTGCAAGCTAGGTGGCCATATAAAGGACAAGGTTCTGTTCTTTTGCAATAGATGTAGATGGACACAGTATAGCAAAGTATTAATTATCATATCCTTACTGGATAGACCTTGGAAAAGGCTAGCTCCTGATCAGCTTGAATTTAAAGGCTGTCACAGCTTGGTTATTGTTGCCTATTTTTCTAGATTCATACTAATATTCTACATGCCCAATTTCACTTGCCACAGCATAGATGTGCAAGTAAAGAGCACATTTTTCAGACTTCTGAAGAAGCAATGGTGAAGCCCATGGCCGTGGTGGAAAATGGATTGGCTCCTTAGAATTCCTCTCAGGAGCAAGATGGGAGCCAGGATGCCCCACAAGTGCTCTATACAGAGGCTCCCCACAACGAAACTGTAAGACAGGAGTGTCAAACTTTGGCCCGCAGGCCAGATGCGTCACACACTGGCCATGCCCATGCCCGATTTAGCAAAGGGGAAAAAAGTCATTATATGTCATGTGATGATGCCATGACGACGCGAGTTTGACACCCCTGCTGTAAGACAATGGTCTTTGGTGAGTTTTAATGCTCCAAGAGCTAGGAGAATATAATCTAGCCTAAGATGTCCTTCAGTACCTTCAAATGAATACTGGATTCACATACTTCTCTTAACCACCCACCTTAGGAAATTGCTTGTTAATGGCTTTTTGGATGTTAAGAACTTTCAGAATGGCAAGTTTCATTACATTGGGTGAGTTTCCTTATATCCTTGATGAATGGATAGCTCAATGCATTTCCAGCAGTTGCATTTTGAACCTCTCTGTCACTTTGGCATAATTTCAGTCTCTGGCATTAAAACACATAGTTCTGCTTTCCAGCTAATCTCTTGCATATAAATTACACTACTAAATATTTTGAAGCTACATACAATATATATCCAGAGACAGTTCATTCAAATTTGGAAGGATAAAAATGATTACATGGAAATAGTAACGACAACTCTAGTTGTCCCCTTCAAATGGTCTCTTAGATTTATTCTTTTTTTTAATACTTTATTTTTAATGCACATAAAATCTCATTAACTTTATTGCATAAATTGCAAGACAGCAAATGTACAGACATGGATTTGATTGTAACCATTCACCTTGTTTGCTGAATAGACACTATTTCTGTCTCTTCTTCCTCCTCCTTGATATCATTTTGATCAGGAATGCTGTCTTTACCAATAAAGGTAAACCATTTCTACTTTTTTATTTTAGCTGCTGCCTGACTAAATAACTTCTGGCAGGTTCCCCTTGAGCCTGGCAACCCTGAAACTGAATGACACCACTTTGACATAATTGCTCTCTGCATTGTCCCCCAGGACAGATAATCACAGCATAAACATTCACAAGGATTTTGCTACCTTTTTCTTTCCAGGGTTCTCAATAAATCCTGGAATCATTTTTTAGAGAGACAGAATGGGAGCTGATACTATTTTCTGAAAATCTGCTAAAACTGAAGCTCCCTTACAAAGATCCCATTCCTAATAAGATACTGATAGGGTTGAAAAGACCATCATGTATGGCATTTCCCCATGCTGACACACCTGTATTGTGAATGTCTTTGCATGTATAGCAGACCTGGGCATTTTACCGCCCCTGGCCACATTTGATCTTTTGGCTGTCTCTGTCCGTCCCGCTGAGGTAAATCAGAAATCAGAAATAAAATGTAAATAAGTATACACCATGCACAAAATACAACTGCATTGGTTTTATTTTGAAAGCAACTACTATTTGTTTTTCAATGTATGTGTATGTGTGTGTATGTGCATGCTTACACAACTTCATGGCCTTTTGGTTCAACTCTCCACAAGAGCCCCAGTTTCTCATGTGATGCCTTGGGACAATTAATTGTCCAGCCCTAATGAATATAGAACTACTTTTTCACAGCTAATACTCACATTATCATATAATTAATAATTTTCACCCAGAGTGGAGAGGCTTCAGAAATAGCAGAGATAGAGTGAAATCTAAAAGGGAATGAATAGCCTTTTTTTTTATAGAACTGTATAATGTTTTAGCCTTCAATTCTTTGTAGACTGAATTTTTAAATATTTCATTATATTCATGACCATGACCAAACAATCTGAAGATTGGCAGTTGAATAAGCAGGAAGCCTGTTGAGAAAAAGACCACACTTACACAGAACAACAATTCCCTCTCTCCCTGACCCTTGACCTTCTCTGTTTCAATGCCAAATACAGTCATACCTAAATTTTGGGAGATGAGATGTCCATTACTTCAAAAATTGTCTGTTGAACATGAAAGTATGCCATAATGGCAATTTATCATTTGCATAAGAGCACAATGACATAAATTGACCACATGTCAAATTAAGATTAAAAAGTAACTGCCTCATCTGGACTGATTCAGGTGTCACAGAGTGCCCATTATTTGGGGGGGGGAGGGGTAACACCTGGATGGAAATGTGATCAGTTGCACCTGATATCTGCTAAATGGGAATCCATTAAATTGCAGTTTCACTTTATGAAAGACTTAACTGAGCTGTCTGTTATATATTGGTTGGTCCTCTCATTCATCATCGATCATCAATATTAATCATGAATGAGCTATATATTATTTATCAAAAGAGCTATAGCAAGCCTGGAGGTAGTGCAGCATGGTTACCAGTATCCATCTGGACGAACAAATAATCCAAAAGGTGACAGGCCCAAAATATTCTTTTTGTGACCTAAGATGTTACTCTTCCAATATCATACTTTGAAGTAGAATTACTGTAATTGTAACCTTCAGACATACAAAAACACAACAAAAACAACAACAACCCAGTACCAAAATAAAATCTTGCCCTTGTTCCACTCCCAAAATGTCTCTCCCCCCATAGGGGTGACCCTGTTTGGCATTGACCCATGGCCAACAGCCTGTGACTCTTCAGACCTGGACTAAATGTACCACTTCCCCATTCAAAAGACTCTAGGAGTGGAATGACTATGCAGGGATGGGTCAGGGACATACCCAGGCATAGAAGGTAGCACAGTGCTGGCAGTGGCAGAGATGGAATGAAGCAAAAATTGCCACTGGTACACAGCTGCTTAGCTCTAGGGCTGCTACCATTTCTTGTTGGATATAAATTCATCACTGATACAATTATTGATTGAATCATCAATTTAAGAAAGGTAAAGTAATTAAGGTAAAGATAAAGTAAGTGTTCAAAGCCTAAACATCTGGAAAATCTAATTAATCTTTTCCAACAAATATATACAACAGTTATATACTAAAGAAAGGAAATCTAGCTGTACTCAGAATAGAAGGTCAGATACCCAGAAAATTAAATTCATGTAGACTTGCAAAATTTCACAAGTCCAAGAATATAATGTAGGTGATAGAATTTTGTGATTTATTTCTTATTACATAGATGCATTCTAACACAGCTTCTGTTGGGTCACTGTTAATATACTGGACCAAACCAAACCAGAAACTAACCCTCCACCTAGAAACTAACAACCTACTTTCTAACAAACAATTTGGTTTCAGGAAAAAATTATCCTGTAATCTGCAACTCCTACACTGCAAAAACATATGGACTACACAACTCGATCAGGGTAAAGCAATAGACGCAATTTACATAGACTTTTGTAAAGCCTTTGATTCAGTGGTACACGACAAACTACTTCTGAAACTAAAATCTTATGGCATCTCTGGACCCCTACATGATTGGATAACTGCGTTCCTGTCAAACAGACAACAAGTTG
>QLTV01003132.1:550502-565134 GCA_003457575.1 Thermophis baileyi | reverse complement strand
TTAGCCAATCATGTAGGGGTCCATAAATGCCATAATATTTTAGGTTCAGAAGTAGTTTGTCGTGTACCACTGAATCAAAGGCTTTACAAAAGTCTATGTAAATTGCATCTATTGCTTTACCCTGATCGAGTTGTGTAGTCCATATGTTTTTGCAGTGTAGGAGTTGCAGATTACAGGATAATTTTTTCCTGAAACCAAATTGTTTGTTAGAAAGTAGGTTGTTAGTTTCTAGGTGGAGGGTAATGGATTGGTTTATGATTGATTCCATGACTTTGCAGGTGACGCAACATAATGAGATTGGTCTGTAATTTTCGACGTTGCTGGGATCTCCTTTTTTGAAGATTGCTTGCACAAATACTGTATATATGCAAATAGGAACTCCATTCCCTTATGAACTGATGGTGGTGCCTACCCATGTAATGAAACATCTGTAAGCAAACAACCAAGCTCAGTTAACCCCAAGAACTCAACAATTTAAAAACAGATGTAAAGATTGATTCAAATTGCATTTGCATATTACATGGTTCACTAACTTAGTATGTAGATGTTAAAAGACTATAGTGGAGAATTTATAGTTACCGGTAATAGAAAATATTTGTAGCTCGGGTTTTAGATTTTGGCAGTGGTTTGCTCTCCAATCTTGTTTCAACTTAGTTTCTGAACATTTCGTTAGAAACGTTTTGTTTTCATTTGAACGGCCAATCAACAAGAGAACCAATCAGCTGCTCAGAATTTAATTATAGCTCCAAACGAACAACCAATCACACAACCAACTGACCACATGGGAACACAAGACATTTATAAGCTAAGGAGAATAGGACAAGAAAATCCTGCTGATGATGTTATCTAGTCTGGTAATGAAACGTTCAGAAACTAAATAGAAACAGGCTTGGAGAGCAAACCACTGTCAAAATTTATAGTTAAGCCACACAGATTCAGGAGTGCTAGACACTGTTCGCCCAATCTGACAATAAATATTATGAGCCTTCTCCATATGAAATAGCAATCAACTTGGAAAATCTGCTAATAAAAATTGCAGCATCTTTTGTAAGTTTACAATTGCTCTTCATGAATAGAATAAAATAAAACTTTATTGTCATTTTAAATGTACGCTAATCAGCATGCATTAAAATGAAAATTCGTTGCATTCAGCTCTCAAAGGATATCCATTATAACCATGGATATCCTTTGATACACACACATATATGACACATCACAGTCTAGTTCGAATGTATACATATACATGGTGAAAAAGAAGAATCCTGTGAATTTACAAGACGGATGGCTTAAGGAACAAAGCTGTAGTTTTTCATGTAGTCGTCTCCCACACAAATTTTATGTGAAAACTTAGCTTTTGAAAGAATATGAAATGTCTTGTAGAAAAAATAAATTCAATTTCTATTTTTTAACTAATAGTTCTCTGGGTTCAGCTGCAAAATGAGAGAAGTAAAACAATTAAAAATTAAATAAAATTAGCAACAAAATCTATATTCCATCATGATTAGTAATCATACATTCTGCAAAGCATCTTTAATATTGCCATATAGAATAATACACTAATCATAATGAAGATTATTAATATTACATGTACTGATGAGGTTGTGTGGGTAGATTAATTTCCTAAAAGATATAGTTCTTACACAAAGGCATTTTTTTTAAAAAAGCCAACTTTTAAAAGCTATGAAAAAATGGCAATTTGTGATCTTTCCCTGTAGCCAAGGTCAAGTCAAGCCTTGCGAAAAGAACAAAAACAGAGCACTGAAATGTTTTTAATGTTTCTCCAAAAGAACTTGAACATGAACTTAATGTGACAGAACTTTTTTTTTCTTTCCACATAATTATGATATGATATCTGAGTGCTATTTGATAATTTCAAAAGAAAGACAGCTGGAGATCTGATGAAATGTTGATATTTCTTCTCCCAGGCAACATTTCTTGTTATTTTAAACTTCATTCTAAATTATTGAATTAACTTGGTGTAATCTGGGAAAGCTATGCAAGATTTGTGGTCTACCTATTTAATCACTTGAATGGATTATGCCTTCTGGAAAAATGTTGCTCCTTATGGCAAATATGTGGAACTTCCCAATACATGATCAAGACTCATCACTTACATGAAAAGGAGAAACTGGAATGTGGAAATGTGAATGACCAAAATTAAAATATTTTTTATTTATTTTAAATAATTAAATTGAATTGTTAAATTGTCCCACGGTGAGTTGTCCTGCAGCGAGTTGGCCATGGTGAGTTGTCCTACAGTGAGTTGGCTGTGATGAGCTGTCCCATTCCGTAAACATATAGTTAGCTGTTTTCTGTCAAAGCCCACACTTCATGTATTGGAGCTTTCATAAAGAGGACAATAATCTCTTTTCTGTTTCTTCTGGAATTCTAATCACATGTAAACTGACCTGGCAAGAATTACATTCTATAGGAAATATTTTATCCAGAAGATTGTATCAGTTTTCTGTAAACAAATTAATGATACATCCATAGGCTTTCCATAATCTAAAATATTATGTTCTTAATGCTTACAGTATGACTGGCATAGTGAATAATTTTATTATCCTCCTACATCTCCAAACGTATGGATGCTTTTCTCAGTGGCTCTTGAATGTTTTTTCTCAGAAAGGAGGAATGATGGTAGAAGTTTTTTGAGTGTCATCTAGAAAAACAAACAGGCCCTAAGAAGGAATCAAAGCAGAAAATAACCATCTGTTTCTGGTTCCGGCTAAAGTGAAAGCAGCTATCGTGACAATTCCATGGTTATTAGAATCTGAGAATTGCAGAGGATGCCAAAGAATGATGATGAACATTTGACAAAAATGACATCTTGACCAGAAGTGTAAAAAACATATCTTCTGAGGACTTCTCTTGGTAGTGCTGTAAGGAAAATGTGCTGAAAGATTACTTTATGTTGTTTCCCTATTAAATGATTGTGGATTAAAAGAATGTCATCCATGTCCACCAAATTGTTTATTTCATGGTGCAGAATGCAGAAGGTTCAGTTTTAATCCGGGAGAAATTGTGATTGAGATGCTTGTTCCTGTGCAAGAATATGTCCTTTAACATTTTAATGGCTGTTGCCAGATTTCTATGGGGTCATGTAGGGGTCATGGCTGGCTCTACAGGCCAAAAGGAAAATACAAATCCTAGTGTTTTGTTTGTCTGCTTTAGCTTCTTGCCTATTGTGTTGCTTATTTGGAGTTTCTGGCTGCTCTTTGCTTATGAATAGAGTGGATAGAATAGATACAAAATACAAAAAGACTAACCTCTTCAGGTTTCTGCTTGTGGCTGTTTTCCTATAGCAGGGAGACTGGGGCTGCTTTCTGCCTCTTCTCCTTCAGGGGAAATATTCTATTCTGCCTCTTTTTAATATTAAGAATAAAGAATATTTTATTCTGTGGAGGGGGGCTCCCTACAATTGGGTTCCATGAGAACTTGATGGGGGTTCCATGAGACACTAAGGGGAAAAAAAATTCACTCAAACACAAACAATTCTCTGTCACTAGAACTTTGCCTGTTGATTGGAGGTTCTGAAAGTTGTTATTTTTCAAAAACTAACAGGTTCCACAACCTTAAAACATTTGAAAATTCCTGATATAAATAATATAGATTGTTGACTTTAAGCTCTGCGTCCTTTTATCTTTTCTTTGTTGTTCAAGACTTTATCTTTTTCTCTTTCCCTGCTTTTGCCTGCCTTTTATCCCATTTTTCCTAGTTTGCTGCTGCTAAGTAAGTAAATAAATAAATATTGAACAATAGATTTTTCTAGCTGAACAGAATAGTGTGTTTTCTTGCCCTGATCTGGGAAGTGGGATTGACTGGGAATATTTTGGGTGTTAATTAAACTGGAAACAGCTCATAGTAATTTTCCAACCAAAAGGTTCCAGAGCTCCAATTTACCCAGTTTGGAGAGAGGGAGGGTTTTTCCTTCAGCTCCATTAAAGACAGGGCATAAGAAAGAGAATTTAATCAAAGAAACTATGATGGATCACTGCTAAAGAAATAAGAAAAGCTTCTTGCACTGATAACAAACATTGCAATTCCTTCTGTAATGATTTTCTGGGGTAGCTTATTCGAAATGTAGGCATGAAAGAAAAGTAATTACACCTAAGAAAGATGAAATGCAGGACATTCAAACACGTTCCTTGCCCACCTCATAATAAGTGCAAGAACACTCCATTCTATCCATGAGAATTTCTACCAAATTCTCTTCTCCCTTGAAATAATGTTTTATTTCATTTAAATCCATTTTATCATATTGTATTATAATAAGAAAGACACAGTTTCCCTCTCTCAGCTGACATTCAATTTTATCAGTCTGAAACATTAAGCTTTTGAACATTTTAATGATATATAACCCTACACCGCAGAGCAAATTTTAGCTTCAGTTAGTATATTCTTACATCCATTAGAAGAGCTGATATTTTTATTAATAAACAAGGACTGTAGATACAGACAGGGCATGATTTGTCTTCATTATTGATCTCCAGTATGTGTTGCAGTTTTTGGCTTAGGATCAGAGTGTATTCAACTGCAAAATTTAGTGGATGATGTTGACATAGTCACTGCATCTTCTAACCTATTTTACAAGATTGCTAGGAAGACAAGATGTACATTAAAATTATTTATTAGTTACCTGTATTTCTAGGTTCTCTGTAACAAAGATCCCAAGAAGTTTATAATAAAAACAAACAAAATTGAAAAAAGAACCCAACCTCACTCCCCAAAGCTATAATATAACTTGGAACTATTTTTATTTAAATCAAACATTTCCTGATAATACTTTTTCTTTCTCCCTTTACACTACCTTCATCTCACCCTCAGCCCATGTGTGAAACATCCTTTTAAACGGTGTTAAAATTGAAGCCCATCATCCTCATTCTGGTCCCATTCAATTTACCTTGTGGAGAAATCAGGCAACTATAGTGACTTGAGATACAGGCAATGAGGCAAGGTAGGGAATTGCTATATGGACATTATATTTAATTCCTGTATAATTTTCCATAAACAAGTAAAATAATTTTAAGTTGATACAAGTTTAAGTTGAAAACTTATAGCATCCTGGAACAATTTCCTAGGTAGATATATCAAAATAACAGACTAGGAAGGCACCTTCTGTTCTCCAAAGCATCTGAGGGCAGGACAAGAAGAAATGGGTGGAAACTAATCAAGGAGAGAAGCAACTTAGAACTAAGGAGAAATTTCCTGACAGTTAGAACAATTAACCAGTGGAACAACTTGCCTCCAGAAGTTGTGAATGCTCCAACACTGGAAGTTTTAAAGAAGAGATTGGATAACCATTTGTCTGAAATGGTATAGGGCGGGGGTCGGCAACCCGCGGCTCCAGAGCCGCATGTGGCTCTTTGGGCCCTCTGCTGTGGCTCCCTGTCCCATCACTGGCTGGCCCCGTCCCTCGCCCCTTTTATTTCTTTTTTGGATATTTTTGGAAATCTGGGCTGAGGAACGATAGCCAGCCATGGCAGAGGCTTCCCTTCAGGCAATCCTCCTCCTCGCCCTCCTCCCCTCATGACCCCCTGCCCGGCTGTGGCTGAGCTAGGAGCGTGCGCACGTGCGGGGAGACCCTCCTCAAGTGAGCGCCAAAGCGCAGGAAAGGCACGCGCAGAGCAGGCGGCTGCTCGCTTGAGGAGGGTCTCTCCATGTGTGCGCACGCTCCTGACTCAGCCACAGCTGGGCAGAGGGTCATGAGAGGAGGAGGGAGAGGAGGGTCGCCGGAGCGTGCAGGAGCAAAGTGGCCCTGTACCTGCCTTCGCGCCACATTTGTGTGTAAGGCAGCCTTTGCTTCCTGCCGCTTCATGCTGGAGTTCACGCCCTCCACGCTCGGCCTAAGAGCTGCCGGGGGTGGGGGATGACACGGCAAGGCGATGGCCGGAGCCTTACTGCATGAGAGAAGCCACGTCCTGTTAAGACCCTCCTTAAGTGAGTGACTGGCTGCCCCACGTGTGCCTTTGCTGCACTTTGGCAATAGCTTAAGGAGGATCTCCTCACGCGTGCTCACACTCCCGGTTCAGCCACAGGCAGCCAGGGGGTTGCGATAGAGGAGAAGGAGGGGGGAGGAGAACGGTCGCCCGAAGGTAAGCCTCCGCCGCTGCTGCCGATCGTTCCTCTGCCAGCCCGGATTTTCAAAAAGAAGAAATAAAAGACATAGCGAAGCGCCCCAAGAAGAGCTTGCTGGGTTGGCCCAGCCACAGCAGAGAGAGAGAGGGGGGTGGATGGGGAAACCTTACTTTTCTTACCACTGAATTGCATTTTTGGCCTAGCATTCAAGTCTATCAAAATCCTTCTGGATAACCATATCTTCTAAATTTAATTGACTGTATCTTCTAAATTTAATACATATGTAGGGGGAATGTAATGAAATGAAGGTACAAAAGCTAAAAGGAGAGAAAAAAAAATACAAGGCTGCATCTTCCTGATAGCAACAACTTAGTGAGATATTGGTTACGTAAGGCCAGCTTGGGAGAGTCTATGAATTTGAAGGATGCTAAGATCTTAGTGCTTTTCTGCCATGTATCCAATCCACAGAGAAATTTAGATTAGTAATTGGGCTAGTTTCAATTAATTTTCTTCTATTACTTAAAGATTTGCAGAGTACAGCATGTACTAATGTGCTTTGAGACTGGAACATTTGGTTTAGTAATAGGACTGCTAAACCCAAAGGCCTTGGGAAATGAGTGACACTAGAATGACAAAATATCAAAACTCTCTCTCTCAAGCACCTATTTATCTTTCAGCTATGCCAGAGGCAAAGTGTTTTTTCTCCCTCTTCTTTGTGACCTGAACAACAATGTAACTTATGTGTTCAGCTGCTAACCAAGTCAATGCAAATAACAGTGAATATGGAACAGCAGATTTGCAGAAACTAAGAATTTTTCAGATTTCTCTGTTCTTTAATTTTCACACTGGGAATGAGCGTTAAAAAGGATTTTTCTTGTGTTAGTGTGGAAACAAATACTGTAAGACAGTAGTTAAACCAATTGGCTTCCCTTATTTCTTATTCAAAATATAGTTTAATTAAAATACAGTTGCCAGCCAAAAACATTGAAGAAAATACAAAACTTGCTAATTTGCTTTCAGAAGTGAATAATTGCAAATGTTCCATTCTTGACAAAGAACGAAGCCCAATAATAACTCAGTGTGGATGCAAACAAAATGTGCATCAGATCAAGGAAACAGCTGAAAACCACACATAAATCTTTTCACTTTGCCTGTGCAAAGTCTCAGAGGAGTGTTTTGCTTCCATCAAGTCTGGACAAAATGACTCCTTGGTATAGTTCCATTAAGTGAAAAACAGTTGCCCACCTCTTAGTGCCTTATCAGAACTGCCACACCTCATTGAATCAGCCACTTTGCTGGCCGTTGATGATGTGTGCAGAAAGCATTTCCACTGAACAAAAGGCAGGGAAAGTGGAAAGGCTTACCTTGATGCTTTTGATTGGAGAGGTTGAAGCAGGGTGCCTAGCTTTTTTTGTATCAAACCCAAACTTGAAGTGGATTTGCCCAGGAATCAAAATTCTGTTAAGTGCTAGGGGTATGATATTATAGTTAAAATGTTTTAGGTATCCACTAGGGGGCGGGGGGGGCGGGAAAGAGAGATATAGAAAACTACTGTACCTCTAAACTGCCATCTAGTGGTTGTTCTATGGCTATGTTAAAAATAGTTAGTAAACTGAGATAAATACATATATTTCCTGCAAAATATACTATTTTATGGAAACTAAGGCAAAGCAGAATAAAGTTTGAGGCTAAATCAGTAAATTGCAGATTGGACTTGCTAGGCTGCATTTATAAACCAGATCTGAATTCACTTACTGCTTCAAAAGCCCAGGAAGAAGCTTCAGTTTTTCCCATATGTCTCTCTAATTACATATAATCTTTGTGAACTCTCCTCTTGCTGCAGTATAACATTATCTCCTTATTTGGAGTAATCCTTGCAAGGCTTCATTTGTGAAATGCTATGGTTAAAAAATAGTGCATGGCGGTAATTTAACTACTTTGACAGTATATAAAACCAGCTTAAGAATAATAGCAACTTACCCAATATTAGTGATAATTAAAAATGGATGTTATGACAAAGTACAGCAATCATTAAATATATATAAGATTTTGAATGTATTTAAAACATTGCCATGCCATCAATTCTGGAGACGCATAAAAATGTGGTAAGTTTGCACTATTTTAAGTATATCTGATATATAATCCTATATATTTGAATTATTAATGTGCAATACAGCCAACAGAATAGTAAATTTATCCCAGTGGCAGCTCAAGGCAATTATTGCAAAAGAAACCGTGCGGCTGCATGTGATGTGGATTAGTAAAACAAGCAGTTCAGGAGCTGTTGTGTCAGAGTAAGAAACAGAGAAAACCTAAATCCCAAGTCACATGAAAAGCATAGAATTGAACCAAGAATTTGTCAACTAGCATGCCTAGTTTAAGGCTACAGTTTCTACAACATTCAAATGATAAGCATCTGAATAAACCAGTCTTCCCAATTCTGAGTGCCTCGTAGATGTAATCAATCAAACCCTTATACCCTTTTCAGATCTTTATGCTGACTCTGCAGAAATTTAAAAAGCAAACAGGTACTATAGGGATATGTTTGCTCATCTGTTCCAAGATACTGTATCTATTTGTAACCTTGTGCAAATATCAGGATAGGATCTAGGTCTAGGTACAAAGACTTTGAGTTGTCTTTATACAAACTAAGAGCAAGTGCAGTTGTAGCAGCCTTGAAGAAATATTATTCTGCCACTCTTAACTGCATTTTCTGAGAAGTTTTAAAGGGAGTTTTGTGAAAATTGCAGTACAATTGGCTAGAAATAAAAGAGGATGAATGTGACTAGCCTTAATTACAGTATTAATGGGTGCATCATTAGTAGACCTGAAAAAACAGGTTGGAGAAAATCTGAATTATCATATTGAAGCAAATTCGATCTATGTGATCACTAAGAATAATCAATAATGCAATGGCACCATCATCAATAATCAGGCCTAATCATTCTCCTTTCTTGATTATTACCTGGTGTTATAAGTTCATCAAAATCGTGGAGCCATAATTTCTGATCCCATTTCTCATTTTTTGTGAGAGGTTAAGAGACAAAATTAGTTCCTCAAGCCTTACAGTGGGAAACACAATTATTTCACTCATTAACTGAAATCTTTCCAATTCCAATTTCCAATTCATACCAATATGAAGTAAGGAATAAACAAATTTAGGCTCATCTGTTTTGGAGAAGCCAATAAGTGATCATGAGTGAAATTTGCAATGCCTCAATAACAGAATTGGTAGTGGGTCAGAAGTAGCTTACTAACTTCAGCTATTGAAAGCCATCCATGGATATTGTAATACATTTTACCCCAAAACTCTTATATATAATAGCAAGTTATAAGAGCACTCACAACTATGATTTCATAAGGGATGGATTATCTTTTTGTGCACAAATATGACCTTGCATGGTGGGTAATATGCTGAGGATCACATTGCATTTATTTCTGTGCATTCATGCACACACATGAGTAGATGAATGAAGATATGCACACTATATGAAGGCATATATAGCTCTTATGTATATATACAACTTCTGAATTTATGCTCAGTTCCTAACATACCCAACTGCAGTATCCAGGAAGGGGGAAATTTAAAATTAATTAAAAATGGACCTTTTTATTTTTCAGATATGCTCTCTAGATACAGCTGCATCCCACAGTTTGGCTTCACTATACTTCTAGGTCAGATTTAGTCTCTGCTTGGATATTAGCCTGAATACCAATCTAATTTTAATCTTGTATGATGTTCAAACTTTTCTCCAGATGCTCATCTCTGACTATCTATGTATGGTCCTTGTAGTCTACTTGGTTTCTAATTTGGCTGCATTCCTCTCTCTTTACTCATTCCAATTCCTACTGGGCAGTAGATTAATCTCTCTGAAAATCTATTCAATATTCTATTCATCTTTGATTCCAATTTTGTAGATTAGTATATCATATTTTAGGATGTCACAATTCTAGCCTTGGATAGTCTTAAATTCCTAGCCTTATATGGCCTTGAAAGCCATGTCCTAGCCTAAGGTTGGACATTGGGGAAGAAAAGATGGTTAAAGAACAAAACTGTTTTTTTAAAATATATTTGGATTGGTAACCACAAAGCTGAACTAAGACTGTCACCTATCCTGTCTCCATCCAATCTTTCTGAAGAGCCAGGCATCTTTTGCATAACATCTACATTGCATGCTAGATTTATGCAAAGGGTTGGATTCAGAGAAAAAGTGTACATAGCAGAATGACAAGAACAACATTGCAGTGACACAATAAAACTGCTTCTCTGGGCCATGCACACCACACACATAGAAAAGAAGGTTTGCCTTGCAATGCTACAATTGTTCTAGTGCCAGATTAATCTCTACTTGCCTTCCTGTAGATACTGCTGGCCTTGAGGGCAAAAAAAATGTTAAGTAGATCCTCTGTCACTTAAAGATTTGTATGCTGGTGCCATAATCTATTGAGATACTCTGACAAATAAAGATTTTACAACTAATAGAATGCCTATTAGAGACCTTCACAGTATGTGGTCAAAAATGCCAAGATGGAGCAATGGAGCAATCTATGCTCCATTTTTTTAAAATGTACATTGCACTTGTGATGTACACATATGCATGCACACACAGACACATAGGCAGAATTTTGATCATATTCTTGCGACAGCCATCTTGACATTTTTGACCACACATTGTGAACAGCCCTGACACTTGCGGTAAAGAATTGTTGCTTCTGTTGTCTGTGTGCTTCTATTTAGTTAAGCCATCTGTTACCAGTGTTTTGAAGTAAAGCATACTGAATATATATTGAACTACAATACATTGTATACATGTATATCTGTGTGAATTGTATTTATTTTTAAAACTGAGGCAAAAAGGCCCTCTCTTTACTAAGACACAATTCTATTATAGGTCAAATATGTATCAGAAGTGTATAAAGTTAGTACAACATTCACATAGTCAAACATCTTACAGATTTCTTTATTAGAATTTATGAAGTTTTTGCTTAACAGTTCTATCATAGAACCATATGCAAATAAGAAGCATCTGATTGAACTACCTGTCTTTGATAGTTCCAAGAGACTTCAGCACTATATTCTTTCTGATGTATTTGTTGATATTACATGGCTGGGATATATTTATAAATAGATAACTTCAGATAGGCCATCTTTCTCTCAAATAGCAAAAGATATTTGTGTGAAACATTTTGATCAATCTATATTTCCCCATAATAGATTTCCATAGGTAAAACTGTATCTCCAATATCTGGAATGTCTGTTCATCTTCTCTCTGTCGTTTTGCAGACATTTTGTAAGAATCCAAAAAATAATTGAGACTTTTACACTCTTCATTTATTGTCTTTTCTGGCTCTTGAGTTCCACAGATGGTAATTCAGAGTTTGTTTTTCTATTTTTTTTAAATCAACTGTTTTAGATGTTTGTGTTGTTTTGTATTGTTTTGGCATTGCTGGTTTTATTGTGCTGGGTTTATTTAAGGCTGCCTTTTTTTTCTCTATAACCTGCTCAGGTTTCCTCTGGGAAGAAGAATGGTATGGAAACGAAACCAACTAACCAACCAACCAACCAACAAACCAACCATCAATTCTTGGGCTCATTTTCATTCCCTGCATGTTTTCATAAGAAATGTTTGGAATGCTGAAGATGATATACTTACCAAATCACAAGAAAAAAAATTACAAATAACATGTCTTTGCTATTTGCTGCAAATGGGAAAGCAGAGGATGGTAGGCTCTCAAATGAAGTTGTAAAAAATCTACGTGATTAATTATAAGACCTCAGACAGTTGCTTTCATAGTGTTTAGATAAATAAATGCCTCAAATCTGTTGCATTTATTATAATGGACATAAGGGAGAGATGTGTGCTTTTAAAGCTGAAATTCTCACAGAGTTTGGAATTTCTTAATTAGTTGATTTCCACTGAGGTTAGGTATCCTTAACTCCACATCAGAGCAAGCTGCATGGTTCAAGAGGAAGAATGTTTTGAAGACATGCAATAAAATAACAATATGCACTTGTAAATTAATTCCGTTTCAGTCAAGGTATTTACTGCAGTCCATCATGGGCTTGCATATGCTTACTACATAATAACATCATAATAACATGAGCCATGGTAGCGCAGTGGTTAGAATGCAGTAGTGCAGGCTATTTCTGTTGACTGCTGCCAGCAGTTCGGCAGTTCAATTCTCACCAGCTCAAGGTTGACTCAGCCTTCCATCCTTCCAAGGTCGATAAAATGAGGACCCAGATTGTTGGGGAAAATATACTGACTCTCTAAAATCATTTAGAGAGGGCTGTAAAGCACTGTGAAGTGACATATAAGTCTATGTGCTATTGCTATCTATGCTTGAACTCTCCTATCCCCAGTCTTTCATAGGATACCCTGAGAGGTTCCAAGTTGTCTGCTTCAGGTAATCAAATTCCCTGAATAATAAGTTTTCAGATTATTGGCCTCATTTAAACATTTCATCTGATTCTGGAGGAGAGTTACAAATGTTTGGTGATAGTGTCATTTGGAGCAACTTATAAACCTGATGATGATGAAGTTGTGCATGTTGCAAAACAAAAAAAAAAGCATTTGGTTGTTCCTTTGCAATTGACAGGAGACCTGCCTACTGTCAAATATAAGTAGTTGATTTAGCATTGCCTGAAAGGTTTACAGACAGTGGTACTTTTCCAGTTTTACTTAGAGAAATCAGGGATCAACTTCTATACAGATAAATATTAGCTTTCCCATAATGTGTCACATTTATTTTTACAATAATTTTTTATTTTATTCAAAGGGAAATTAAAATACAAAACTCCAAAAACATAAAAAAGAAAAAAACCTCCACAAAACAATTAAGACATTAAAAAAGTGCATTAAAAAACAACAACAACCCCAACACATATACACACGTTATCCCCCCTAACTGAATACTGATTAATACATCACTACAATATTGGTTCCCACCCCAAAATTTTAAACTAGTAAATCTATGTGCAAATTATTGACCTGTTATGTATATATTATATGAATGACAATAATGGTTAACAGGAAAAACAATAGTAATTAAAAAAAGACAAGGTTAAAATTTCAAAACCTCTGTTAATTAACTGTTATTGTAATCAACTTGTAGAAATTTGCCACAGTATTGTATTTATCCCAAATCATCCCAAAAGTTAAGAGTAATGTTAAGATGTTTTGCATTTATGTCTGAAGATATATTATTTTATGCAGCTCCCCAATCTAATTTCAGATTCCAAAATATTCAGTCCTGTGGTGACCGAGTCCACTTAAAACTCATTTCCTGACATGGAGCTATAGCCATTAGAAAGCCTCTTTGTTTATCTTGTTCCAAAGACAAGAACTAATAGGAAAGTGGAACAAAATATAGACAATTTAAAACAAAGTGTTTTTTTTTTTTTTGACTGGACACTTTCTCTGCTCTGACTGCCATCTTGAGGTAATTTGAACTCTGAGGCATTATGCCGAAGGTTAGTTTGGCTCCAGTATTTATGCTAAGCAGAACCATTTTCTGAACCTTACCCATTTCATTTTTAAATATCTAACCTCAAATAGATTTCCCATTTTTATGATCTTAATTAGCCTGCTCTAGATAATGTTGTGAGGTGTTCATGCATAGGTTACAACTGATTTTTTTTTAAAAAAAAAGTCCAACCTCCTTGAGGGACACTGGTGATTAGTCTCTTGCAAATACCGACTTGGGGACATCTGTGCAAATTTAAAAAGGATCAAAAAACAAATCTAAGGCATAGGAGTGCTTAGCAAAAACAGAAATAAATGTACCTGAGGTACTAAATCTCCTAAACTACCAAAATGCCCATTATATTTTATCTTTTTGCATAAGAAAATCATTACAAACAGAGTATCAGTCTCTCTTCCACTTTTCCATGAGCCGGGGGCTCTGGCTGATGATGGCAGATGGGGATTCATAGCATAGCAGTAAACAGGATGAATGTCATTCGCCAGCATGGGAATTGCAAAGTAGTGCTGTTTCTTGTAGCAACTTTCTTTTTCTTTCCTTTAAGAAACCTCTTTGTTAAATGTAAAACCAGAATATATTGCTCAGTGAAATTCAAGCCATGTTTTTATTAATATAGAGCAGGCCCAAAGGCATTCTGGAAAACAAAAATAGTGGATATAGCTGAAGTTTCATTGTGCAGGGCACCTGCCCTCTGTGAATTGTTCCTGTATTTTTTTTTCAACTAAAGCTATCTTCTTCTTCTTTAAAAAAAACAACAAACCATTTCAGAGGTAGGACACTCTGTTCCTAAGCTTCAGTTTGTGCCTTGCTTCTATAAATATAAAAACCAAAGACAGAGGAAGGGGAAAGATAAGAAGGGATTGCATAGAAACAGCAGAAGAATTGCGCTAGTAGGAAGTTTTACTTTTTCCCATGCCCATCTCAGCAAGAAGAAACTTGGTTGCATAACCTTCCAGGGTATGCAATGCAGTATGTGCCGTGCATTTTCAAGGAAAGTTGTAATTATAGCTGATGGCATTTTCCTCAATTGTAACTTTTTCTGTAGTCATGGATTAAAGGGACGTCTGGC
>QLTV01003132.1:488162-550135 GCA_003457575.1 Thermophis baileyi | reverse complement strand
AAGTCATGACCACATGATTGAATGTCTGATCTTTTGTATATGCATCAATATGTATGCACAAAGGGGTGGGACTTCAATTATGAGGTCAAATCTCTCCCCTTCACCATCCGTTTGGAACCATTTCTGGACAGCTTTTGGTAGTTCTGAAATAATTGATATCTTGCCACTTTATGTGGTTAAAAGATTCCTTGTTAGAATAGAGATCCTCCAAAACAACAGTGACAGATTATTATATAAATGTGAAGAAAACCAAATTCACAAAATAAAACAAAGAATGAATTGTAGAATACTACCCCCAAAAGTTCCTGTCACTCATAACCTATCAATTTTACCTAGGAAAAACAATTTCAGATTACTGACAGGGCAAAAAGTAGATTTTGCAGCTTCTCCTTTTATTTTCCTTTAGCACTTCCCTTGCTTAAATTCATCTCCCCAATTACTTTTCTAGACACAATCTTATGTCTTTCTTGAAGGACAAAAATTCTTTCTCTGTTGGATTCCATTTCTCTCCTGGAGGTGATCAAAACAGTTCTCAAACTATTTTCTGTTCTGAAAATATACAGGTTTGTTATGAAAAAAGAGGAAGGCTAAGATACAGCTTTCTTCAGGCAATTGAACTGAATGACTAGGTAGAGAAGAGATATATATGCTATCCTGTCTTTCTCCACCTGGCATGCATGGGTTCTGCAGAAGAAAAGGTAGGCTCAGTTGTATTGAAAATGACAATAGCTCTCCATATCGGCCCAAATCATCTTCTATTAGGATCCTAGGTTATGCCGAAACCTGTATATTTGAGTTCAAGCCAACATTAGTACACCTCTCCTTGAGACGTCCCAGATGAACATGTGAAAATTAAGAAAGTTAAGGGGCACAGCTGTGTCAACAGCCTCACTGTTTTCTCTTGTATCCCTTTTATTAAAAAGTCTAACCAGATTCATGGGTGTTTTTTTCATGTGTATGTGTCAGTGTGTGTGTGTGTGTGTGTGTGTGTGAGAGAGAGAGAGAGAGAGAGAGAGAGAGAGTGTTTTTGGATGGGATGGGAATTTCAGGTAAGAATATGGAGGATCAAAGTTTACCACAGTTTCCGCAAGGAATGTGAAAACATTTTGGGAAATGGATTTAACGGATCTGAGGGGACTGAAATAAATTGCAGTGAAGTGCTTTTTGGTTCTAATTTAAACCCTCCATATAAAATATACATAGGAATTGAGCAATATGTCAGATCAGTATGACTTAAAGATAGTTTGTAAAAAAGTGTTCATCGCTGTGGAGAAGCCAGACTTTTGTTTTAAGTTCACAGCATGAAAATAGTGAACTTGTAGGAAAGATCCACAAATAAATTTTTGTACATGGGGAATTTGAACTCTGCATCAGATAGGGCTTAAATAGACAGTACATGGAGGCCTGAGATGCTGGCAAGGAACAATGATATTACTAGCATGCACCAGTGTCAAATGGCCAATATGCAGGTTGTATCCATAATTGTATGGATACAATTTCTTCCATTTTTTTTTGCAGTAGTAGAAACAGTGGGTCATACTACAGATAAATTCTCCTTAGAGCAGCATTTCTCATATTTGGCAACTTTAAGATTTGCTGGGAACTGGGGAAACACTACCTCAGAGCATGAATCACTCATTTAATTTCACAGACAATATTCACAAGGTTTGTTTGGTCCTAGAATCAAATGTAATGTTTTCTTTGAGGATTTGGTTTTAGACCTCATTTTTTTTGCATGGCCTTCATGAACTCTAAACTGGAACCAAACAACTGACAGTAGATTTGTTGTAATACCTTTTACAAACTCAAACATGTTTATAGCTGTAAAATTCTAAGCCACGATGTGAAATCATGCTTACAGCCGCTGGATATATTTCCTCTTTTCTTCCTTAATCAAAGAAGTGATCTAAAATCCGCAGAAAATTTTAAATTAGAGTGAATATATCAAAATGAGACCCGTCTTTAAAGAGATGACTTATAACTTGGTGTCAGTTAAATGGCACTGAAATGAGCTCTACTCTTGGTAACTATATGGACAAATGCTTACATTTTCACAGGCTTTAAGTAATAACTCACAGGTCTTTCAAGGACTTTCTGATTAATTTCTTTGACCTCTTTAATTTATGTTCTCTGTTGTCCAACTCTTTTTCATTAACTATGCTTAAGTGGATGTCTTAAATCGGGGGTCCCCAACCCCCCTGGCTCTGGCCCACTACTGGGCTGTGGCCTGTGCAAAACTGGGCTGTGGGAGAGATGGGCAAGTGTGCGCATGTGAAGCTCCACTCGCGCATGTGGAGAGCACTTGTGCTTGTGAGCAAAGCTCCATTCACGCAAATGGAGCTTTCCACATGAGCGCCCTCCGCTCATGCTTGTGAAGCTTCACGGACGAGCACAAGTGCTTGCTCCTCACGTGAATGGAGCTTGTGGGTGCCTGCCGCTCAGGGGTGGGTTCTAACTTTCCTCGCTGCCGGTTTGCTTCCTCCCGTGCCGCAAAGCGCGCGCATGCGCAGTGCTGAAAAATCCAAAAAAAATTTAAAAAAAACAAACCCCAAAAAACAAGATGGCGACGCATGCGCAGTGCCAGAAACTCGACTTCTGCGCATGCGCAGAAAAAACCCCCCGAAACAAATTAAAAAAAAAAAATCAAAAAAATTTCAAAAAAAAAAAAAGATGGTGGTGCCCACGGACCAGCACCGACCGAACCGGATCTGTGATGTCACTGTGACGTCACCAATAGGTTGTTACCAGTTCGGGCGAACCGGTCCGAACCGGGAGGAGCCCACCTCTGCCGCCGCTCACACAAATGGATCTGTGCACCTGCCACTCTCATGCCCCCCCCCCGGCCAGACCGGCCACCAAGCTGGAAAGGTTGGAGACTACTGTCTTAAATGACACAACAAGAAGAGTCCATACTGGATTAGCTTTTCACATCCCATCCAAAATATTGCTTCAAAGAATGAACATGTGTGTGAAGAAACACCATTCTTCTTCTTTGCATAACACAGTAATTATATACAGGTAGTCCTCGACTTAAAACAGTTCATTTAGTGACCATTCAAAGTTACAACAGCACTGAAAAAAGTGACTTATGACCATTTTTCACATTTACAACCGTTACAGCAGAGGTGGGTTCCTACTGGTTCTAATCGGTTCTATAGAACCGGTAGTAAACCGGTGGTCACGTCACGGAGCCGGTTCTGTCAGTGCCGGTCCGTGGACGTCGCCATCTTGTTTTTGGCTTTTTTTTGCTATTTTTTGCTGGTTTTTGCTTCTGCGCATGTGCAGAAGCCGAGTTTTTGGCACTGCGCATGCACGCGCGCGCGGCCACGTGGCGCCCAATGCGTGCACAGCCATGCGGCACGGGAGGAAGCAAACCGGCAGTGAGGTAAGTTAGAACCCACCCCTGCGTTACAGCATCCTCATGGCCATGTGATCAGAATTTGGGTACTTGGCAACTGGTTCATATTTATGACAGTTGCAGTGTCCCAGGGTCATGTGATTGGATTTTGTGACCTTCTGACAAGCAAAGTCAATGGGGTAAGATTCACTTACTAACTTAACAATGGCAGTGATTCACTTAACAACTGTGGCAAGACAGGTCGTAAAATGGGACAAAACTCACTTAACAAATGTTTCACATAGCAACATAAATTTTGGGCATTGTGGTTGTAAGTCAAGGACTACCTTATAAGTGTATTCTGCTTTTCAATATTGCCAGCATAACTTTGAAAATTATAAAGCAATACAATTAATAACCACCCAGAGTTGTTAGGAGTTAGGCAGTTAGGAAATAATAATGATATAAATATCATACATGCACACAAACCTTCCAGTTTAACCCCAAAGTGTATATTTCTTCCTCTTATACTTATATGAATGCTTATATATTACAAAATAATATGTTAGCAAAGCTGGATAGCGTGTCCATTTGATAACTCAGGGCATTACTTTCTGTCAGATATTGGTTCTTCAGTCCACCAAGCAAGTCAGCAAATGTCCATTAATTTGGAAAAGCTGGAGAAAGAAGCATATAGTAAGCATGTGTACAGATAGTCCTTGACTTACAACCACAATTGAGCCCAAAATTTCTGTTGCTAGGCAAGACAATTGTTAAGTTAGTTTTGCCCCATTTTATGACCTTTCTTGCTATTGTTGTTAAGTGAATCACTGCAGTTAAGTTAGTAGGTGAATCTGGCTTTCCCATTGACTTTGCTTGTCAGAAGGTTGCAAAAGTTGACCATATGACCCTGGAATATTGCAACCATCATAAATACATGCCAGTTGCCAAGAGTCCGAATTTTGATCTCATGACCATGGGGATGCTGCAATGGTTTTAAGTGTGATAAATGGTCATAAATAACTTTTTTCAATGCCATTGTAGCCTCAACTGGTTGTAAATCGGGGATTACTTTTATACAGGTATGTGTTTCTGTTACACGCACTCATACATATAGAGTACATCTCCTCCTCCTCACACTTTTGCATTGCAGTATTCAATCAGCAGTTATATTTGAGGCTTCATTCTTGTCCACAATAAAATATTCTAATCCAACTACATCTGGAAGTTTTCTGCCAGTTCTAGATGAAACCTAAACTAAGGGCAAACTATTGCCCTTAGGGTCATGTCTGAATGGAAGCCTGACATTCCTGGTTAAGGCAGAGGTGCCTATTATTCCCCTTAGATAAGTCAACTTTGTATGTGTATTTATGTTTTTTGTGTGCAATAGTTGACTGTAGGTTTGGAAAATGAATATAGTAAAAGTACTAAAGTACTAAAAAGGGGGTCCCCTTTAATTGAATCTGGCCATTCAAAACAGATTAGAATGCCATCCATTTTAGAATTTCAAAACATAGCTGACATCTTACAGCACGGGTGTCAAATTCGCAGCATCACATTGCTGTCATGTGACATTTCGTGATGTTTTTCCTCTTCACGGAGCTGGGGTGGGCGTGGCCTGCATGTGACGCATCCTGCCCGCAGGCCGCCAGTTTGACACCCCTGTCTTACAGGGATATTTTCAGCATAGATGATGTGTAAAACAAAACTTCATTTGTTTTGTGTGTGGTGTGTTGTGTGTATGTGTATGTGCACATGCGTGCATGGGGGGGGGAACAAGAGAATCGATTTGCAAGACCTGCCAAAATGGTTTCTACTATTGTATGGATTATAGCATTTAATAGTGTGTACTTGTACACATGTTTATTAAAAAACATCAAAAAATGTTATGAGCAAAGCCTCTGAAACAAAACATGTTTCTGAAAGTGAAATAAGAAAAAATATATACTTTAAAAAAATAAAAACTGCTACCCCTCCCCCTCAACATGTGAATATTAAAATAACAAAGAATGGCATTAAGGAAATTTTAGTTTAAAATATTTCTTGGACAATTTAAATTGCATTTATTATGGTAAATTCCTTACAAAAGCTATGTGTATTAGGGATGAGTGAATGAAAATATATGTGAATTTAATGGAAATGTTAACATGCTCCATTAGCAAACCTGACAAGCTAGAATACTAACTCACTAATATGGGCAGTAAAATGGACCGGATAAATAATTATTCCATACAAGATAGATCCTGTAATTGTCACAAGTATAGTTAAGTAGACACAGTTCGATAATTCCACATATGTTAAGATGCAGTTATTCAAGTTCGATAATTGTTTCTTTTTGGAAGTAAAGAGAATAAACAAAACAACACTAGGGCATCATGGAGAAAGAATACCGCTGGCAAAGGATAATCATGGCTTATTTTTCTAAATTCCCATTCATTTGAGCTGCATGTTATTCATAGACATCTGAATGAGAGTACCACGTTATTCTAATCTAGACTAACCTTCTGGAAAAAAAGTGCATATAATTTAACCCTTCAGCCCTTCTGTTTCAGTTTTGAAATGCAAACGATGCCATTAAAACCCAGTTTCTGGAGGATACTTTAAGGTGTTTGTCTATAGTAACCAGAACACTGAGAAAGAGGCATCTTCTACTACTTGATATGAGTAATATAGGATGCCTGCAAATGGCCCATTAGATGGTATGGAAGTGTGTAGATATTTTAAAGTAGAGTAAATGGCAAGAAAGAATATTACCCATTCAGAGTTGATATAGAAGTCAGCCTACTGATTTATAGCTGATGCTCCCTATAGCAAGGAAAGTGACATGACAATTTTGAAGCTGCAGACTGAGGCAAATGATATGTCAAAGAGAATATAAATTTTCAGTAACAATGCAAAATACAGAGATATAAACAGGAGAGGAGGAGACTGGATGTAGTATTGAGACAAAGATTCACAGTGTTAACAACTGGGCACCACAACCGTTGTTTTTCACCACAAGGTGAAAACCTCTTCATAAATTAGGAGGGGAAAAAAAAACATCTGATGCATTTCTTTAAATAATATAGTCATATAATTAGCAATTAGCATATTTGAAACAAAAAAGTAGAGATTAAAACATATTCCCATGATCACTTTATACACAATTTTATAGATTTACTCATGATTTTGGTTCACAAAATGTACATAGTTTAAAAGATTTTCCTCTGCTTTCCCAAACAGATTGATCCTTTTGTGTAGTTTTTGTGTAGATCAGGGGTGTCAAACTCATGGTGTCACATCATCACGTGATGTATCGTGATTTTTCTCCCCTTCGCTAAATGGGGGGTGGGCATGGCCAGCGCGTGACGCATCCGGCCCCTGGGCCGCGAGTTTGACACCCCTGGTGTAGATCCTATGACCACCACTGAGACATACTTGAGCATCCTGGATAGATCACCTCAGAGATTAATCTTTCCACTGTGTCCTATAGTTGAACCAATTGTTCATCCAGTAAGCACTCCTGCCAGTCAACACTTACACCCAAGTTTTCATTACTTTGTAGTATTTAGTATTTCTCACCAAGTAGACCAGACCAGGAATCATCTCCATAGAATTTCTATGGAGATTTTCAGTCATCCAGATCATGGTTGTCCCAAAGGTGCTTTTTCAAGAGGCAACTGGACTTTCTGATTTTTCTTTGAAGACGTTTCACTTCTTATGCAAGAAGCTGAAGAAGCTTCTTGGATAAGAAGTGAAACGTCTTCAAAGAAAAATCAGAAAGTCCAGTAGCCTTTTGAAAACATCTCCATAGAATGCTTTTATTTTCTTCTATTCAGTCATGTTTGATTCTTGGAGACTGCCTGAACAAGTCCCTGCAGTTTCCTTGGCAAGGTTTTTCAGAAGTGGTTTGCCATTGCTTCCTTCCTGGTGTTGAGAGAAAGTGACTAACCCAAGGTCCCCCAGCTTGGAATGGGACAATTCATTGCAGCCAACTTACTTTCCACAGTCATCTCACCATGGTCACTTCTCTGCGGCCAACCCACAGATAGCATTTATTATATTGAGTTATCCCAGATGGAATTGTCCACAGTGAATTGTCCCATGGCGAGTTAGCCACAACAAGATGGCTGCGGCAAGTTGGCTGTGGTGAGTTGTCCTAGATTCACTCGTCCCCCAAGTTGGCTTTGTGCCTAAGGTGGGATTAGTCTCCTGGTTTCTAGTCTGATTCCTTAACTACTATGCCAAACAGTACTTTAACTGAGAGAGGATATAGGCACTTTTGTGAGATGGGCAGGTATATACATTAAATAAACCAATAACTTTGTATTAAATTTACTTCTCTTTTTATATCCATGTAAATTAAGAAGGTTTCTGTCTGTGCAACTTCTACAGGCTTTCTGCTTGTTTTGGGCATAAGATATTTTTTCACTTTGGTGACAGAACCAATGTCCATCAAGGTCTTATTCTTTACACTACTTATATTCCAGATAAAAGCCTAGCCTCCTCTTCTCTCCCCCCCCACCCAATGCTATTTCCACTAGACCCTAGAAGATTAAGGGAGCTTCTTCCCCCAGTGGGTTAAAAAACACTCCCATTCAACACCATTTTTAATTTTTTTATTTAATAGTAATTTTATTAAACATTACAATTATAAGGATAAAATATAATACTGTACAAACTGAAAAAAGAAAACATTGAAAAAATAGAATCTGCAGAAAATTAAAAACACAGTTATTACATTAGCAATATTTTCTTCTCATGTCCGATTTCTTATCTAAAAACAAATCCTTAAAACCTCATCATTTCAGTCATCATGCCAGCAAAAGTCCAGAAAAAGTTATCAGAGACAACCCTGTATCTACTTTAACCTTAATCAACCAAATTTATGTTTGTTTCTTTCAACACTCTTGGTCTTTAGTTCCTTCAAATAATGTTCTTGATTTCTTTTCATTTTTCATTTGTCTTTTCTTACAAAATTCTTCAAAGCCTTAACAAGAAATCCAATATAGGAAAATATTCCATGGTACTCTCTTGGTTTATTATTTCCATGTCCCTTTTAATTATAAGTATACTAGCTGGTTTCTTTTTAATGTCCATTATAGTATCTTTTTCCATATAATTCTTGTAGTCTGACATTTTTAAATCTACTTTCAGACCAATCTCAATCTTATCAGATAATACTTGCTCCTCTTTCATAACATTGTTCAAACACAATATATCTATAGAGGTAGACAGTCTTAAAATTAAGTTCTGGGTCCATTGTAGAAATATATCCTTCAATAAGTCCAATGCTAAACTATTTTGCTTCATTCTGTAGTAGTAACTGAAATTTAAGTGTTCTTCTCCTTTAATTGTAATCTTTAGTTCCTTCTGTTTCCTCTAGGGTCCAGCCTTCAAAGCCCCATCCTATCATATATTTTTTTAAAAAAGAGTTCAAAACAAAAGCATTTTCCCATGGGAAGGATTCTTATACTTAATTCCAAAAATGTATTTGAAATTCATCTGGACCCTTAGTCCCTTTGTAACTTTCCAAAATCAAAGTTCTAATCAACCTTTTGTTGTTTATTCTAAAACAAAATTTGTTAAAAATATGTCATAATAAGCTTTTAAAACTTGTATTTAAAATTTCTTTCACTGAGGATTGAAGGAAAGTCATCTAGTACTATAAACTTGTTAATCGAAAGATTCCTAACAGCTGAAAAGCAGTTAACAAGCAATTTCCAAAAGTGATTAGAAAAAGAAATATACAAAACTTGTGTCCTTTTGAAGGTAACAACCATGGCTTGAGCAACATGGCTATTCCCTCATCTCCTAAAGCTCTAAGTCTGCCTGCCACTGTGACCTTCCTGGACCAAGCCAAGTCCAAAAATGCTAGGGAATTACTAAAAGCCTCTGACAAATTAGCATAAATAGACACATAGTCATAAACAATATCTATATACTATGCAAAAGAGACAATCAACAAGTCAAAAAGGGAACAAAAAGAAATTCATTTCTTGTTTGCCCAATCACACTTGGCCAATAAAGAATATTCCAATATTCCAATAAAAACACCTCCCCATCAGCAGTCAACACCCAGATGAGCATAGATTAATTCCAAGATTAACATCAGATCAACAATCAAGTAAACAATATCCCACTCAGGAAACTGCCAAATAAGCCAACAGTAAACAACTCAACCAAAGAAACTCTAAGATCACCACCACCAACACTGACAGGGTTACTAAAATATAAACTTAGAGCAAACCCTACTCTTTACAACCACTGATGATGTTACCTAGTTTGGATAATGATTTATCTGCAAAAAAATAACCAAGCTCAGAGAACACCAGAGGCCCCTTACTGCACAGGTGTCAAACTCGCCGTGTTACGTTGCCGTCACGTGACGTTTCACGACGTTTCCCCCATTTGTGGAGCTGGGGTGGGCGTGGCCTGCGTGTGATGCATCCGGCCCATGGGTCGCCAGTTTAACACCCCAGCCTTACTGCTATCTTGTAGTCTCTTCAGGAACATCAACTGTATCAAGCACTTGTGGGCAATTTCAAGACTTTTCCTTAATTTCAAGTCCTTTCTTTGTCCAGAGAGGAATTTCTAAGAGCCGGTCTATTTGCTGGCTCTTCATTCAGCCACAGTCATCATCCCTGTTTTTACTGGCAGCATCTTCAATTTGTCATTTTTCCTTGGAAATCTACTTTTCCCCATTTCTAGATAATTTGATTCCTCCCTTCCCTCCATAGTTTGATTAGTTACTTAGAATTAATTATAAGGGATTTTCTGCTTTTCCCAAGGAATATGTCATAATAAGTCTGTTTTTGTTCTCTAATAGGCATTATCAGACTATCCTGCTAAGGGTAGAAAAGTGAGGCAGCAATGGAAGGACTGTGTTGGGTGGACAGACAGAAGAGTCATAGGAACTTAAAAGAGCGGAGGTGGCGCAGTGGTTAGAGTGCAGCACTGCAGGCTACTTCAGCTGACTGCTAGCTGCAGTTCGGCGGTTCAAATCTCACCGGCTCAAGGTTGACTCAGCCTTCCATCCTTCTGAGGTGGGTAAAATGAGGACCCAGATTGTTGGGGGCAATATGCTAACTCTGTAAACCGCTTAGAGAGGGCTGTAAAGCACTATGAAGCGGTATATAAGTCTAACTGCTATTGCTATTGCTAACTTGCTTTTTTAATGTAATCACCTCTCAAGAGGTATATAAAAAGGAAAGGAGTCTGCAGATTTTATTCTTAACACCCAGTAGGAGGTGGCGTGCATCTGCATTTCAAGGCCATTGAGCCAATGCTGACTGAAGACGTTTCTGCGGTCATGTGGCCAGCCTGATGTCGTGAGTGCTGTTTCTTCCCCACCAAATTGATATTTATTTATTGTTAGAGAATTTTTTTTCTCTGTTGTAGAAAAATAAATCAGAAGCTCTCACATTGACTGCATTTGCTGAATCAAATAACTTCTTTATAATCATATCAAAATATTTACAGTACCATACATTCTTCTTTACAGCAACATATCATAATGAAGTCTTCACACAGAGAGATACAGAGACAGACCTGAGACTGGAAAAACACTTTCAGCTTCTGGCTTAATTCCTTTTTGCACAGACTCAGTAGCACTTTACTCACATTGGCTGACTGAGTTACCACATGACTCTTCCTGCTCATGAATATTCCAACATTTATCTACTTGCATTTGTATACTTTAGAACTGCTAGGTGGACAGGAGCGAGGTTAAGATGTGTGTTCACCCTGTTATGTGATGCTCCAGTCTTGAACCCAAGCTGTTGACTTTCCAGCTGACAAACCCAGTGTCTTAACCACTGAGCTATCACGCTGCCCAAAGAAGTATATAAACAGAGAAAATAAATAAATACATTTCTTCTGTTGGTAATTTTGATAGCTTTTTTTTAAACTGACTTTATCATAGTCTGGTGATTATTTACTTATTAATCAAATTTATGTGGCTGTTCATCTCATGTAAAGTGACTCCTTTTACAGACTTATTTTAAGTACATATATACAGGATGGTACAGTATTAATGTGATCATATATTCAAATGTACCTTTAATAACTGTTTGTGCCAGGACTGAAAGGTCTATAACTTGTATTAGTGCTATTATTGAAAGATTCACTTCTTTTAATGTGTTGTTGTTGTTGTTGTTGTTGTTATTATTGTTTTTCTCCATAGAACATACTCATTCTGAAGTAATGCATTAAAGTTACTACTGGCAAGTCCCCTGTATCTCCTTCTAAGATAACTTATTCTTTAGCTAAAAAGTAATATAGCCACAGTGATTTATTTCCAGCAGAATTATTGAAGATAAATGTTAGCTGGTGGGCTCCAATATCGCCCAAACTTTTTACCCGCATACACCATTCATTTTAGAAGCCAGCAGACTGGACCAAATCCATCACTGTCCCATTATATTAAAAGGGGAACAAAAGAAATCTAGTGAATTATCACACAGTCTGCTGAGTATTGTAAGCAAGCTTTATTCAGGCAAGTGTGTTGGAAATTGGTGGACTGGATGCCGCAAGATAACATTTTAGTGGAGGAACAAGCCAGATTTAGGAAAGGTAGGTCATCTTTAGACAATTTCCCAGTCCTTCAGCATTTAGATGGAAAAATATGGTACTCGTCCTTGGGAAATTTTTATGTAGCCTTTATAGATCTGAAGGCATCATTTGATTTGATTCCCAGGAACAGGTTATAGGAAAAACTGATTGCCTTGTATATTGTTTGGCATCTTCTTTCCTTAGTTTTATGAAACTCCATGAGAAAAATGCATGAGACAAGGCAGATGGCATTCAGGGGTATTTCCCTCCCCCCCACTTTTTAATCAAAGGGTGAAACAGTACTGCATTTGGCACCTACTTTTATCACATAAAAGTTTTAACCGTTCTCTAGACCTCTGAGGAACACGTTTTCAAGATCCTGGGTAATTGGGATAAATTTAGACTTAAAATCCTGTGGCTTTTCTCCTCAAAGTCTAAGCCCATTCAACTTTGAAAAAGCCTATCAAAACCAAAGAAGTGAGTCAACCTCAGATCTACAGAAAGGTCTAAGTTTCAGCTCAAAATTATATAACTCAAACTTAGTTGGAAAACCTTTCCCAGCGGCCTGTGATTTTGCTAACATCTTTTGCTTGTGCAAAGTTCAAGTCTGATGTACTAACTTCATCATCTCTAGAAGGGAGATTTAATAGTATTCTCATGTCCACACTGTGATAGATACAGTCTAAGATCTTAAAAGATCCAAAAATTAGGAGATTAACAAGCCTTTACAAATCAACAGCACACACAAATTAATGCTGCCATATGCTAAATAAATAAATGCATTACAGGTAGTCCTCGACTTTCAACAATTCATTTAATGACTGTTCGAAGTTACATTGAAAAAAATGACTTATGACTGTTTCTCACACTTATGATAGTTGCAGCATCCTCAGGGTCACATGATCAAAATTCAGATGCTTGGCAACTGACTCATATTTATGACGGTTGCAGTATCCCAGGATCATTTGACCTTCTGACAAGCAAAGTCAATGGGGAAACCAGACTCACTTAACAACCACATTACTAACTTAACAACTGCAGTGATTCACTTAACAACTGTGGCAATAAAGGTCATATAATGGGATAAAACTCACTTCACAACTGTCTTGGTTAGCAACATAGATTTTGGGCTCAATTGTGGTTGTAAGTTGAAGACTACCTCTAAATCCTTGGCTATGGATCTGTGAGGGTATTATCACTTCTTTTTATAAATAATCATCTTCCTCCTCCTCCTCCTCCTCCTCCTCCTCCTCCTCCTCCTCCTCCTCCTCCTCTTTGCCAGAGTAGAAAAAATTCTCCATGGCACATCTCAAAAGTATAGCTGCAATCCTCTCATAGTTTCATGGATTGTTTCTTTGTTTCTTTGTGTCAGAAGCAACACAACAATTGAAATAAGGCATACTATACAACAACAAAATTAAAACATAAAATGCAAGATTAAAATAAGTACAAGATAAACAAATCTTTCCCAGAAACTAGCAACATTAATTGCATTCTTTTATGTTGCCATGAAGTCTTCAAAGGTATACCGATCAGGTTATACATATTGTATGTGTTATTGTCTGCATGTCACCACAATCGCAAAGGGTAGATAGCCCATTTGTTCAGGGTGTCTTTGGATCTTGTTGTACCCGTGCACAGTTTACTACATGGATTATTAATATGGGGAGATATCTATAATAAATGCAATTTTTTTCTGTATGTTTTACGAAAGAAGTTCTGAACTACCTACAGCAGGGGTGTCAAACTCGCGGCCAGCAGGCCAGATGTGTCACGTGCTGGCCCCATCCCCGCCTGGTTTAGCGAAGGGGAAAAAAGTCCTGATACGTCATGTGACACCGCCGTGACGACGCGAGTTTGACACCCCTGACCTACAGGAAACTGAGCCTTACATTTCAAAATATGGGTAAAAACAGATGGTAGGTTAAGTGGGGGAATAGCAGCAGGCACATTTTGAAAAAAAAAACCCAAGAATAATAAGAATTATTCATGCTATTCATATTAATGCTTTTGAGAATTGCCATGTACACCATTCTTTTTTTGTGTGTGCATTGCTCACTGAGAATTCAACTACTATATGGGATAAAATGAAAATGACCTTTAAGCATTAATTATCTATTTTTAAATTCTAAATTTATTACATATTTTTCCAAAAACAAAAATAGTTACTAGTAATGATAGTCTTGGATATCTTTTTTTGTTGTTCAAGCAATGAAGCAAATCATCCATACTAATGTACAGGGTTAAAATTTTGGCAGTCTTAAATTAGTATGCTATTAAAACTGGGTAAAGCTTTTAAAAATGCAATTAAAAAGTAAGCCTAGCTAATTTATCTACAGTTAGTATTTTCATTACCTGGAAAGGAAAGCCTAGATCCACAGAAAGCAAATCCAATTTTTTTGGACACGTAGTCGTTCTAATGACTATTCTGAAGTAAAGTCCATTAAACTATGTGGAACTTACTTCCAGATCAAGTAAGATAAGAATGAAGGACTCTAGTAATTTAATGTTCTCTTTTGAAAACAAAGCAATGGGATAGTTCTTGAAATGTATGTTTGCTATCCAATCCCAGGTGCATTTATTTATTTAGATTAACTTTTTGGGAAAGTTTTTGAAAACTTGGAGTGTTAGGTACATTTTAGAGGTAATTAAAACAGCTAGACTGGGATTTGGGACTTAGGAAAGGGTTCTTTGAGGAATGCCACAAACTTAGATAACTCATAGACCAATTCCCATTAGATTCCCCGCCCTTTATTACAAAAACAGTGTACAAAATAAAATTTTCTCTTCTACAAATTGAAGCATGATCTATTATTTACAACAAAATGGTTTAATTTTATTGATTTCTTTGTTGCCTCCTGTTTGCCAATACTTTTCAATTTCACCCTTCATTTAGTTACTTTAACTCCCTGTAAATTCTCAAATCATCGCTTGCTAATCTGCTAAGAGTTGATTTGAACTTGGCTGGGTTCAGACTGCTCAGTGCAGGAAACTAGATTTTTCCTATATTCCATTCCTTTCAAGCAATCTTAGCCACCATTAGGCAATTGATGCTGAGTTAGTCTAACTGGCTGGAGATTTTTTTGGTCCCAGCTGGGGCCTGATGCTATCTTCAGCAGGGTTTCTTCCCTTCCTCACTTGTGGCTTTATATTGCTGGCTGTCCTGTCTGGTTCCTGCCTCTACTTTTATTTAAATTCACCAGCCATTTTCACTGGCCAAACTTTTTGCCACAATTGTTTTTCTGAGTTGGCTGACTTTCTCATTTTGCCATTGCTCCACTCTACTAGTTGGTCATGCTAGTTAGGTTTCCTGCCAGTGCTTGATTCTGTGCAGGCCATAGTCAACCACCCTGCTGGCTTGTGTCTTCTGTGTACCATCTCGCCGTGGCCTCCTTGCCTCTTCTCACAAACTATGCTTGAATCCCACACTGAGGCCACTATCAGTCTGCCAGCCAAACTCTTTGGGTCCATGCTACTGCTCAACTGATGAATACTTCTCATCCCTTTTTGGCTCAAGTCATTGGCCTCCTTTCTGTATCTTTGATCTTTTTGTATTGGCACTGAAAGAGGCTACCTGGAAGTCTTTGGCCTTGTCTGCTGGGATCCTGAATCAATCTGGACACAGCATCCAAACATAGTCTTTGTCAGCCTTCTCCTTGCCTACAGCAGCTGTTTCTGGTCAACCAAGCTGCATGTAAAGTTATTTGGCTTTATCTCACAATCCATACCACATAGGATATATGTGTAGGATTTTTTTCCCATTGAGCTACCAGCAATGCCATAATTCCAGCAACTTTTATGTTACTGTATAATATTCGATGTTTTTTTCCATATTGGAAGCATTCACAAGTTATGAAGCTCTACTTTAATGAAAAATGCCCTTCAGGTCATTTCCAATATTAGACTCCCATAATTTTATAGTAGTCAATTAAATCTTTGAACATGCCTAGAACTCTCTCATATCTAAACTATCTTCTTTAAAGGCCAGATACAATATTTTCCAGGCCTGAAGGATTGTTTATAACTGCAAATTAGAGGGTTATCTGCTGTATTACTAGCTTGCACTGCTCTTTTCAAACTGGTATACAAACTATGTTTCAAAACCCCAAGGTGATATTAATAAAAAGGAGTTACTACATAACATACAGTAATATTGGAAACAGATTATTAATATATTAGGGCAAATGGTGTAATGGTACAGGTTATTAGTTCTGTAGCTTCTCACTTGATATATAATTGGAAATGAATATAAGAGGTGGCATATGAATCCTCATTGATTTACACTGAATCCAAAGAGCACTGATAATTTCTGTCAAAGGTTGACTCATTTGAAAGAGAACAAAAAAGAATTTGCAGACACTGTGTTGAGAAAGATGCATTAAGAATATTACTGTGTTTGCTCATAGTTCTGCATATGCATTAGAATGGCAGGATGAATTCTTTTTTTTAAAAAAATGGAAGTCAACTAAAGTTTTAGCAATATTTTAATACTAGCTGGATACCCATGCTTCGCTACGAAACTATGTGATGGGGCTTGATAAATTGACACTTAAAGCTTGAAAATTAATGAGTAGTTAAAAAAGTGACTGTATTATTTCGTTAGAGAGGGTAAAATAAGTTTCTGTTACAGATGAAAACATTATTGTAAGTGTAATAACGATGAAATAGATGGGTTTAAGCCCTTTAATCCCAGCAGCAACCGTGGCTGTTTTGTCTATGTAGCCAGGCTAATAAATTGCATAGCATAGACTTTCAATTCGTCCCACAGATGAATTGCTCAGGACATCCCTGTAAACAACATTCCTGGTTTTGCTGTCTGGCTGGAGGATGACCAGGCTGTCAGGTGAAATGACTCTGGAGTATGCCACATAGAACTGGCCATGGGAGAAACAGGCAGCTTCCCTTACTTGTGTTTTCCTAATCACATCTGTAAATCTTTTCAAGTCTGTCTCTACCTACCAGCATCCATCGGTATTCATCTGGCTAGCTGGCTAGCGGCTTAGCTCAACTGTTCTGTAGTGAAGGCTGCTGTGAAAGCAAAAGCAAAAGTGAAACTGAAACTCCTCCGCTTGTGTTTTGCATTTGGATCAGATTTCTTTTCAGGTGGGGAAGGGGAGTAGAACTCCTTAGCATCAGAGCTTGTTAATAATAATATAAGAAATACTCATGCTCTGATGGTCATTTCGAAAAATCCTTTCTTAGTGAGCACCTAGAAGCCAAGAGGAACATATGTGGCAAATTTCAAGTTTGTAGGCTTTACGGTTCTGGAGATTTCGTGATTAATGCATGAGTGGTTTTCGCTTTTATATATATAGATATTTCAAGTGAGAGGCTCTGCTGAGCACTGAACTTCTCAGTCCCCTTGCATCAGTATTACTAAATCTTTTTCTTGATGATGACATCAAATGATAGATTTAGGAAAACTGGATACCTTATAAGGCTTATGTAATAAGTGCCAGATTTCATTTCTGGTGACTTTAATGTAGCCAAACATTTAGGCTTATTGGGAATTGGTCAATATTTAATAATGCATTTTATTTAAAGGCAAGAATAACAGCCAATGTGCTATGATCAGATATCAGAATGAAACAAGGCAGTACATTTTTTTTTAAAAAAAGCTCTGTGCCTACTTTTATATGCATTTTGATGCTTTGCACTCTGTATATAAATTCATTTTAAATTTCTCTCTCTCTCTCTCTCTCTCTGTATCTGTAAACACAAAGTTAAACTGAATTTATATAGAGAAATGTAAAGCATCAAAATGTGTGTGTGTGTGTGTGTGTGTGTGTGTGTGTGTGTGTAAAATCCATCCATCCATCTTCAGGAAGAAAGGAAATGAACTGGCAATTTCTTTCTTGGAACAGAACAGTAAGAGAGCAAAGCAACAGACAAATCATTCAATAGGAGAATTTGGTAGCCTGCTGTTCAGATTTAAGACTTTGCAAATTATTGACAAATTGTGTCTGCGCAGGGGATATTATTATTATTAATAACAACAACAACAGTAATAGTAAATAATATACAATCTGACTCCTTATGACTCTGGGCAGCTTAGAATTGTTAAAACACAACATGCACATACACAAAAACTTCACAAGAGAGAAGAAAGAACAATGATGGCAGAAACGTAAACTCAGAAGGGAACAGAAAGGAAGAAAGGAGCGTCAATCATGCTCTCCAAAGGCCTGGTGAAGAACTGGTCTTGAATGCCCTTCAAAACATCAGCAGGGTTGGAGCTGTTCAAATCTCTGGAGGAACTTCATTCCAGAGGGCAGCTCCTGCTAGGGAGAAAGCAGGCATCCAGGCACCAAATAAGACGGACGTAGAGCACATCAAGCCTGCCAGATCGAACTAGCTAGGCAGATACTTTGGGAAGATTTTCTTAAGCCAGTTTAAAATCAAAGTGACATAAGTCCAAGAAAAGAACAGTTTAAATGCTAACTGCAGATGTGCTCTGAAGATGTTTTTTATATTGTGGTGGAGCATTGCATGTATTGCTGAGTTTAATGTGTTCGATAATAAATGCTGTACGGCTTCATGAAAAAATTTGCCTTATTATTTTTTATTTATATCTTATTGCATTTATTGAGTTTTATTAAGCCATTTTTAGTCTTAACGATGTATTTTTATAAGCCACTCTGGGAGAGTGTTGCCCTCGGAAAGGGTCAAGAAATATCTAGAGAAATAAATGTTGGTTTGTAGAAGAGGTTGGTTTTACTAGAAGAAGGCTGGCTACTTACTTCAATTCATTTTAAATGGACTTGTTCTAAATTTAGACAACATTTATTCAGAATAAGAAACAATTCTCACATTCAAAATTCAGATGCTTAGCAACTGGTTCATATTTATGACCGTTGCTGTGTCCCAAGGTCATGTGATGATTTTTTTGCGATCTTCTGACAAGCAAAGTCAATGGGGAAGCCAGATTCACTTAACAACCGGGTTACTAATTTATCAACTGCAATGATTCATTTAACAACTGTGGTGAGAAATTTTGTAAAATGGGACAGAACTCACTTAACAAATGTCTTACTTAACAACAGAAATTTTAGGCTCAATTGTGGTCATATGTCAAGGATTACCTGTATTTTTCATTTTCCCTGTCCCAGCAAAGCACAAAAAGCATACAATTCCATACTTTCTGTTTACTGCAAATATTTTTTTCTGGGAAATATATTTTAGGAAAATATTCAAAGCTATTGTGTCAACACATGCTTAGGAACAAGTCCTTAATCTCAACAGAGATTTTCACAGAGATTTTCACAGAAATACAAGATTATTTGCATTCTTACATGTAGGTCCAGGGTCTTGGGGAGCATCTTGCCTTTATCTGGGATTGATTGGAACCGGCCTGAGGAAGTGGACAGGGTCCTTAGGACTGTGATACCCAATTATACATTGTCCCTGGTGAATTAAACAGTGCCATGGGTGTCTTATCCTGGTGCCTGGATGCTGTGAAAATCTGGATGGACCAGGTTCAGCTGAACACTGGCAAGACTGAGTGGCTCTGGGTTGTGGGGTCTGCCATTTCTAGAACTATGCCATCATGGCTGCTGGATGGGATTGCACTGCCTCAAACAGACCAGCTGGTCCTCCTGGACTCATGACTCTTGCTTGGAAATCAGATGGCAGTCATGGCTAGGAGGGTCTTTGCACAGCTTCCTATTGTGCAGCAGTATTGATCAGTGAGCTCTGGCCATGGTTACTCATGGCTTAGTCTGTCCTATCAGATCTGGCAGAAAAGACATGTTGCAGGTCCCATCTGCTAGGAAGCTACAGGTCGCAGGAGGTGGGTCTTTTCTGCCATGACACTTGCCTTATAGAACATCCTCCCCCCTCTCTCCAAAGTGAGACTGGCCCCATCCCTGTTAATTTTCTGTAAGTGCCACAAAACCTGGTTATGCCATCAGGCCTGGGGCCTCAGGGGACCAGCAAAGTACTGAGATGGCACCACTGTTGTTAACGTCTACTGTTCTCTCTTAGCCTTTGGGGTTTTTAATTTTTTTTAATAATAATAGTTTTTCTGTCAACTGTTTTATAGTCTTATTGAACGTCACACAAAGTCAGTTTTTTGTGAGATAGGCAGCCATTTAAATGTAATGAATAAATGTGACGAATAAAGGCAAGACATATTTATAAAGCAGATAGCCTTAGTGATAATAAAGTGGCAAGTAAAAAAAAATCCATTATACCCCTAAATCAAATAGTAAACAACACACAATGGAGCTTTAATACATGTAGCCTCTTCAGTGTATGTGGTCACCACGTTCCTGAGACTTTAGAAAAGGCAGCGTGGGAGGAGAGAAAAGAAAACTACAGAGGAGTTTTTATGCACTGATAATTTATTATCTAATAAACTCTAGCCTACCTTTTTATTCCCAGTGTTCTCATTATCTGTATACAACTTAATGCCCCATTGCTAGCAGCAGGGTTGCAAGGATATTATTGAGCAAATCTTCTACTGCTTTTCATCAGTAGTTACATGAGGGGGAGGTACTTATGTTGGAACTATGTAGATCCAGGCCAAGCAAATGAGAAAGCCCAGAGGCTGTCAAGTAGCGGTAATGACTACATCCCTTTCTTTTTAACTGAGGCTGCAGTTAACGCAGAGACAGAATGAACCTTGTTGGATCATTATCAGGAGTTTTGCTTATATTTGTCTAAGGAACCAGAATAACTGAACGGCCAAACTGTGATCTAGTTGCTATCTATTCACATAGTTAGACCTCTTACAATTGGCTGGTATGTTTTAGTAGGGTGCCATAAGTCTATTTCTCATAGCTCCTTTACAGGGGTGGGTTCTAACTTACCTCGCTGCCGGTTCGCTTCCTCCTGCGCTCATGGGCACGCCTCGTGGGCGCGCACGTGCTTTGCGCACGCGCTTTGCGTGCACGTGCATGCGCAGTGCAAAAAAAAAAAAGACAAAAACAAGATGGCGACGCATGTGCAGTGCCGGAAACTCGGCTTCTGTGCATGTGCAGAAGAAAAAAAAATTCAAAAAAAATTATCAATTTTTTTTTTAAAAAAAAGATGGCGGCGCCCACGGACTGGCACCGACCGAACTGGATCCGTGATGTCATCGTGACATCATCAGCGGGTCGCTACCAGTTTGGGCGAACTGTTCCGAACCGGGAGGAACCCACCTCTGCTCCTTTACCTTCCTGTCCCATTTTAGCAGCATACGATTGCTAGAACTGGCCAGCAGTTGGCAGTTGCCTGCAAAGCAACAGTCCATGTGTTAGCAATAGCACTTAGACTTATATACCGCTTCACAGTGCTTTACAGCCCTCTCTAAGCGGTTCACAGAGTCAGCATATTGCCCCCAACAATCTGGGTCCTCATTTTACCCACCTCGGAAGGATGGAAGGCTGAGTCAACCTTGAGCCGGTGAGATTTGAACCACCGAACTGCAGCTAGCAGTCAGCTGAAGTAGCCTGCAGTACTGCACTCTAACCACTGCGCCACCTCGGTTCCCCTGATCCTGTATACAAGGCTTGATATGAATGGTTCTGTTGGGATTATCAGCATAGCATTTTACTGATTTGTGAGCAGCTCCAAAATAATGAACATGTCCTTGTGAAACTAAATTGCACCAGGCTAGGATGCAATGATCTTAACACTTCTTGAAGTACTCCAATGGTGGTTACTCTAAGGCAAGGTTTAGGATTGCCCAGGTCATTTCACATCCAGATGACCTAGTTCTGGCTCCAATATTCAAATTTCATTTGTTAATTACCTGGACATAAATATCGAATGGCAGTGGTAAGATACGATACTAGTTAGAGGGAAATTTTACTGTGAGACCTGGTAAGTTTCATCTCCTTTGTGGTTTGGTTCTATGACTGAACTTCTCAGGTAGAACATTTTCCCCATAATCACCTGGATTCTGTCTTAAATCCCTTATTCCACATCTTTTATTCTGCAGTGGTACAAAATATATTGTCTTCTGTCTTTTAGATACTCTCCTTTCTCCTCTCAGTAATTTCTTTTCAACATCAAACATATTTAGTTCTTAAATCTTTCTCATAGTTCATAGTTTCTAGTTCCCTGATCAACCTTGTTGTCTCGCTTTGCAGCTTCTTAGACCCTTCTTAAAGTATGTCCACAAGTGGAACCAATGCTCAAGATTAAGGATCTAAACTGTGGAAAGCAAAGTAAATTGTTTGAGGAGGCTGTTTTCAGTGAACTATGTTTTATTTCTCTTCCCAAATTATTCCTTCTTTTTTTTCTTTTTGTTCACATTTAGGGGAGCATGCAGTTTCAATCCTTCTTACCTAACCCTCTATGCTTCCTTTTCCAAGGCAATTCTGTGTGCAACAGTGAAATAATACTGACAGCTCAGTACTATTGCTTGGTTTTTCTCTTTCTCTCTACTGTATCCCCAGCCCAGCCCAGTGATGGCGAACCTTTTAGACACCGAGTGCCCAAACTGCGCACGTGCATGCCCAAACTGAAAGGTGCATACACATGCGTGCACACGTGGACATGCACACATGCATGTCTGGACATGCATGAATGTGCACATGTGCACATGGACATGTGCGGATATGCACGGACATGCAGACATGCGCGCATTGCGCACAGAGACACGAAGACCAGCTGGCCAGCGGGAGGCAGGGCATCCCAACACCGGCAGTGCGGCAAGAGGTAAGATCTTTTTCTTTCGTGAGCTTCTGTTTCGTCGTTTGCAGGGAAACAGAAACTCATGAAAGAACACCATGGAGATCTGACCTGGGACGACAACGCGCGTACCAGCAGAAAGGGCTCTGTGTGCCACCTCTGGCACGCGTGCCATAGGTTTGCCATCACGGCCCTAGCCCCTACTTCACCCTCACTCCCCTATCTACTGACACTTGTCATATTTGATAGCTAATGTTCGGAGCACCAAGTTCCCAATGGCCACAACTGTGTCAAGGAAGACTGAGTATACCTACCTAATGTCCAGACAAGAGGGGAAAAATGGTTATATGAACAGATTGTAAGAATTGCCACATTCCAATACGGGCAATAAATATCACCCATTCTTCATGGCATAATAGATACTGAAGTTCTTGACAGATATAATGTGCAGGGATTATATTTTGTTAAACAATGCCTGCATTCATATATCATGCTAAGCCATAAACCATGGTTTACATTGCTCATAGATGCTAAACAAAAAATCATAGGGGGCTGCACTCAACGGCTATAAGACTCACTTTATACTTTACTTTATGACTGTATATGAAAACAGTCTTAGTATGCTGGTTTATGGACAGTCAACTCATGAAGTGAATTCTTTGAAAGTGGATTAGACTTTACAAGTGGGTAAATATGTTAATTCCCAAGATACTGTATGAAATTCTTAGAGACAATAGAATTTTAACACCCTTAAATTGAGCTGGAGCACGCCACAATATTACAAAATCATATTGCAAAGGGAAGGATCTATTTATTTACCCTTTCTATTATGCAGAAACATTTCCTATATATTTGATGTAGAAAATAGAACTTTAATGTCTCCCTTACAGGTAAGTTTCAGATATTTGTTAAATTGCTTCTCTGTGGATTAACAGCTTCTCATCAACTAATACTAGAATAAGGTTTTGCGACTAAAATTCCTTTTTTTTAAATCATGTATGACACTAGGAGCAACTGTCACTACAGCACCTTTCCCCCCCCCCCAAGGGGTGGAAATTGCATCTAACCAGTTCTAAACTTCAAGTAGAAAAATCAATCCCGACCATTTTAAAATCCTAGAGAGACAGAAGCAGTCATTTAATCTGTCTAGCCTTAAAGTTGCTGAAAGTGAAAATACAATTTCAGATTCTATATTGTGTGGAACTTTGGGATTTGATCTTGAACCATAACAAAATAAGTTTCTGAGATCCATGCACTTTTTGAAGCAATATATCACTTGTGCCATGGAAAGGGAAGACAAGGATATATTTGTTAGCAGAGGTCTCTGCTCATCTCCAGGTAGCTTAGGAGAGTGGAACTTTGATTTGAACTACAAAAGACAATTAAACAGACAATCTGGGTCCTTCTCTGTTGTTGCTTTTTTGCTGTGATATTCATAACGTCCTCAGTGACTTCTGAAATGGATGTAGAGATATATGGATTTCTTTTCTGTTCAGTCAGTGATTCGCCAAATAGCCTACTGAAAAAGAGAAATGTAACTGTGCTATATGGGCTAAATTCTAATGAAGACTGAATAGAGACAAAGATAATTACATAAAAAAAGAGAGAGACAGAGAGTCTACATTAGAGAAAGTTGCATTTTTAATACTTTCACTAGGACAGTTTACATCCCACAAACAAGAGGGAGTGAAGCTATTCTCCAAAGCACCTGAGGGTAGGACAAGAAGCAATGGGTGGAAACTAATCAAGGAGAGAAGCAACCTAGAACTAAGGAGAAATTTCCTGACAGTTAGAACAATTAATCAGTGGAACAACTTGCCTCCAGAAGTTGTGAATGCTCCAACACTGGAAGTTTTTAAGAAGATGTTGGATAACCATTTGTCTGAAGTGGTGTAGGGTTTCCTGCCTAAGCAGGGGTTGGACTAGAAGACCTCCAAGGTCCCTTCCAACTCTGTTATTATATTATTACATATCAAAGAATAAAAACCAGAATGTTTTGCATTAAAATGTTCTGGGCAATTTATATTAATATTTAAGTGTATTAAGGGATATACATAGAAAGCTTTCAATATGTTGCATTGCAAATGTAAATGGTTATGAAATTTTCTACATTTCCTAAAGGACAAAAAAGAACATATTGCACTGGAGTGCTGTACAGCAGACAGGATTTTTAGTGATTTGCACAACTCTACTCTCTACTATGTTGCTAGTAGCACTTAATACTCATAACACTATAGCTGTACTAGACAGTATCTCATGTTTACCACCTTAATGTTTTCTGAACTTAATGATGTTCAAGATACTGGAGTGGAAGATAGATGACCCAAGTCCAAATCTACTCTCACAATGTTGGAAGATTTTAGAGCAGTCTTTATTTCTTAATCCAATCTATCCTGCAGGTAATTATTTTGGAAAACATGGGAAGAGGGAATCCTATGTGGGGGATAATATTCAGTGAACAAACATACAAGAATGTGCCAATGCAAGAAAGCATCATAATCAGCTTTCAAGTTCATCATGTATAATCTGAAAGGCAATGACTTTGAACATTTTAGTTAAAATGTCTAATACTAATTTAAGTACAGATTATAAAATTTCAGAAGCACTATTACTGTTTTCAAGGATTACTAAGGTGTCTTCTATTCCATGCAAGAAAATATGGAAACTTTTATAGGAGTGAGAGAGTTAAGAAGAATTTGAAGCAGACCTGTTATAATTGTTGAGGTATTATGATAGTTGAAAACACAGAGAATATAACTACAATGAAACTGAAGCCAAAGTTGGCACCTAAACTGACATCTCTTCTGGGCTTCACAGACCACATTTGGATTACTGCATCTGGTTCTAGGTACCATAGTACAATTGAGACAGTAATGAATTGCAGCAATTCCAAAGTAGGATTAGCCTGATGGGGAAGATCTGAAAACCAAGCTGTATGAGGAAAGATCAGTTTAGCTCCCAGAAGAGGCTGAGGGAAGTATGATAGTCTTCAAATACCTGAACAGTTATTATAGAGAATAGGGAGAAGATTTATTTTGTGTTGCCCCTCTCAGTTAAATTTACAGGTCAGTAAGTTCAGGATAGATGTCAGGAGATTCTTGTCTATACAAATTGCCAGTCAGTGGAGCAGGCCTCAACAATGTCACAGTGATTTAACCTTTAGTGGAGTTCTTCAAACAAAATCTTGGATACTAATTCATCAGAGAAACTTTAGTGAATTTTGCACTGAGCAGGATATTTGATTAGATGCCTCTAAGGTATTTTCTAACTCTTATGATTCTATGAGAATGAAGAACATTTATATAATGACTGAAATCATTATAAGGGCTAGTTATGATGAATCAGATTAAGTGCTGCCATCAAGTCCTGAGTCATGCTGAACAAAGAAGACTAGATACATTCAAAGATGCATATGGTTAGTCAATTGAATCAGTTATCTTCATACTCACATCCTCTGGAGTCACAGGTGGATATCCATAACATAGCAAGTCTGTGACATGGGTGATATTTTGGCCTTAAATGAGAAGAGAGGGAAAGATACTTTTGCCTCTTGCTGAAATGTACATATACCCTAGAACAGGAGTCTCCAACCTTGGCAACTTTACGACTTGTGGACTTCAACTCCCAGAATTCCTCAGCCAGCGCATGCTGGCTGAGGAATTCTGGGAGTTGAAGTCCACAAGTCATAAAGTTGTCAAGGTTGTAGACCCCTGCCCTAGAATCAGTAGATTTAATTTTTCACTTTCTTTTAATTTGTTTTTTTTAGGATTGGAGGTTTTATTATTGATTCAACTGCTTTATTGAAATTGCTTTTTTGTTCCCACCATGCTGATTTCCATTGGAAGGATAGGAGTGTACTCCTCCTCCTCTCTTCGGTGTAATACGGGTTGTTGAGTACATGTTCTAACAGTTCCTGGCTTGAGGATTTCTGTACATCAGACCTCAGATGCTGTCTGTTTCAGTCTTGAATCTGACTTCAGTATTAGTGACTTTAATCTCAAAACTTAAATCCCAAAATTCTCATATGAGGAAAAATGTTTACTTATGTCAGAGGTGGGTTCCTGCCGGTTTGGACCAGCTCTATAGAACTGGTAGCGGGAATTTCCTCCCGCTCACCAAACCGGGAGCGATGGCTGGCTGGACACGTCCCCAAACCGGCTCTCTCGGCGCCGCCATAGGCGCCACCATCTTGTTTTTTGCTTCTGTGCACGCGCAGAAGCTGTTTTTTGCTTCTGCACATGTGCAGAAGCTGGGTTTTTAGCACTGCGCATGCCCACGCGGCGCGTGAGGAAGCGAACCGGCAGTGAGGTAAGCCAGAACCCACCCCTGACTTATGTCCTTTCTGGCTCTCTATTTGAATGGCCATCGGTAAGCACCATACACATCTGTAAAGAGATTGGATTATCATCTTCATTACAGAGTAGATGATAATCTGTTTTTATAAATTAAATCAGTCCTTGATTTTTTTTTTTAAAAATTGCATGGCTGCTGACATTATGAACTTCCAGGCCTGTGTTGTTGCTACTGATCCTTCTTTTCTACAAGGTGGAGAAGACATTGCCTCAAACAGTTCTCTTAAGTCACTGGTGAGATGATAATTGTCATTCATTTATCTAAACTACAGTTGTCTATACCAAATGTCAAATATAGTTATTAACTTAAGGTAACAATTATCAACCTTTTGAATATGGAGGGAAAATATAAATGGAAGACACGGTTTTCAGTATCAGAAATCTTCTCCATGTTATGCTTGTAAATGAAACATTCTGTCCTTTCCAATTTCTTGGTGAAAGAATTTGTGTGACATCTATGCCTATATCAAAAAGCTTATCCTGGAAATAAATTCATGTGGTGAATCATTTCTGTATTGCAGAGTTATTAATGAAGAGCTAGCATGGGTCAGATAACCGAAGACTGCTGTAATTTGTAATTATTTATTGCATTTGAGCGTGCCCATGAAAGTTGTAGTTTCATCAAGGTTTTGGGAGGGAGGGATTGATGCATAAAATCTGAGTGAAATTGTATAGCAGATAATTATAATGGAGGCTTGATGTATTAGATGGTAAACATTGCTACTTAGAAAATGGCTATAAATTATTTATTTCCATTCTTTACAGCTTTATGGGCTTGCTGATTTGTATTTAATACTGCAGAAGAATCACTGCTAGGCAGCAACTAGACAATATAACATTTCATGAAGCGATAAGTGTACTATGGTTATGGTATGAAATAAAGCTAGAAAAGTGTTTTGATCACAGATTGGCTGGATACTGCATTAGATGGAGGAGGAATATTTGTGGCATAATGTATAGAAGAATTATTTAAGCCAACAGAATAGTTACTATGAAACAGCCTTGTTATGAGACTTATTGCCAATCCCCCTAGCTCCAAATTCTCTATTTCTATCTCCAAATTCTGGTTCTCAGAATAGATGGGTAATAATCATATTTTATTTATTTTTGGCTCATTCCGGTTGGAACATTGACTGTGAAGGATAAAGAATATAAATCCTGATTTCACTTCCCGCAGGACTACAATAATAAGTATAATGCTAACCTATAGTTTTACTTCCTGCAGAACTTCAAAACCAGGATCTCCTATTGTGGTTTTCTTTCCCCACTTCAAGGACATCGGAACTGTTGTCTTCTTATGGTATGGGCAAACTTCGGCTGTTTTAAATACGTTTCCAATTTTTATGTGTGGGTTTGCTGGAAGTGTGCGTTGTCTCCCTATTCACATTCCAGTACACCAAGTTTCATCCTCCTGCGAAAACATCCTGCCCAGAGTTTTCAGAGATAAGTGACAGTTGACTTTTTCATCTTTACCCTAAAAGCCTATCAAAAATCAAGTACACAAAGTAAATTTGGAGGGCCAAAAAAAGAGAAGAACAATGGATAGCAAGTTCTCCTGTGACTCTGGAGTCTCATAGACACTTCTCAAGCTTTATTTCATGGATGTGATGGAATATGCACCTGAGAAAGTAGTGGAGAGGAGTCTTGGAAGCACAGAGCTTTCTCAGGGAAGTGGCAGTAACATTCCACCAAAAAGACTGCACAGTCCTGAGCTGGCTGAGGGAGGGGAAAGAGGTTCAAGGTAGCCACACCCTATAATTTGTAGGATATATCTATTATGGTGTAGGAAGTTAGCACCCACCCCTCTCCTGGAAAAATGAAATATCCTAGGAAAAATTAAAAAGGCAGAATTATATAGAATATCCCTAGAGAAATTAAGAAACATGCTTTTAGAAAGGAAACAGACTCACTCTTAGCAGCCCCCACCTTTGTCAATGGGCCATCAAGGAATGGCCCAGCTCACTCATCCCCCCACCTTTGTCAATGGGCAGTCTATTCTACATAACAAAGATAGGATTAGCCCTCTGCCTCATGGCACCTGGGAAGATTGCATCAGCCAGCACTCAAACTAGCTTGGTATTCAGGACAGCCTACAGAGTTGCCCCATGGGAGTCTGACAGCCAATGGGATACATTTCTGTACAGGAACAGGAAACTAAGAGGTGGGGCCCAACAGAGGTCATAAAACCAAGAGACTCAGCATCTTTTCCTTCCTTCTCTCCTCTCCCAACATCTGGAAGCATGTGATCCACCTTTTCTGTTCAGGAGCCCATGCCATGTGCTCCTGTCCACCATTAAACCTTCTTTCCAAGCAACTTCCAGGAATCAAGTGTCTTTTTCCCCACTTGAACTGAACCCAGAAGGATATTCCTTACAACAATTGTGAAGGGTTATAACTTTAGTTTGGCAGGATTCTGTTCATTAGGTGTAAGCAAATAAAGGATTGGATTTGATTGGATTCTGCTGTGTTGTCTTAGCTCTGAGTAGTCTGACCCTCCTGAACACTTGTGAAGTTCAGAGAAGCTGGAGGAAGGACATTCCCACCTTCTAAAATTAAGCATAAGGAGTTAATGGCAAGTAGTAGAAAGACTTTTGCCAGGGTGGGGAGAACTGCTTGTAGTCCAAGTAGATCCAATCCCTAAATCCATTTTGTGAGAGTGTCCACAACATACCTCCAAAATTTTAAATGTATGAACAAAGAAAACTCTTTGAAGTAGATAATAACATGATAGAATGAATATATATACAGATAGATATCAAGTATATAGATATGCATAATTGATCTATTATGTCAATTGCATTTAACATTTAAAAAATTGATAGCCAATTAACCAATGGTCCTGTTTTAGAACAGCATAATTTTTAAATGGTTTTTAAAAACTAGTTAATTAAGTAGTACTTTCCTAAGTACAATGGAACCTTCATTGCCATGAAGTGCTCATTCCTTCTGTGATCTGTTCTGAATAATTTTTAGATGGCCCAAATCCTGTCTGAAAGAAAAAAATGACTCAGTTATACCCAGGGGTGGTTTCTGCTTTTCTTTGCTGCTGGTTTGCTCAGTGACGTGCCGCACGGGTATGCGGGTGCTTCACGGGTGCGCGCGCGCTTCGCACATGCACAGTGCGTAGAAGCAAAAAACAAGATGGCGGCACCTACAGCGCTGCCGAAAGAACCGGTTCGGGGGCGTGGGAGGCCTGGGTCGCTGCCGGTTCTAGCGACCCAGGCTGCCAAGTTACTACCGGTTCTATAGAATCGGTCCGAACCAGGAGGAACCCACCTCTGGTTATACCCTATTTCAGGGGTGGGTTCTAACTTACCTCGCTGCTGGTTCGCTTTCTCCCACACCGCGTGGCCGCGCCTCGTGGGCGTGCACAGTTCGTGCACGCGTGCATGCTCAGTGCAAAAAAATAAAAAAATTCAAAAAACAATCCGAAAACAAGATGGCGATGCATGCGCAGTGCCGGAAACTCGGCTTCTGCGGATGCACAGAAAAAAAAAATTCAAAAAAAAGATGGCGGTGCCCACGGACTGGCACCGACCGAACCGGATCCGTGACGTCATCGTGACATCACCAGCGGGTCACTACCAGTTCAGCCGAACCGGTCCGAATCGGGAGGAACCCACCTCTGCCCTATTTGACTGGTTTTAAGCTACTGTTATAGCTTATATTCTGAGGTTGTTATAAATGCAGTATGTCTCAGTCATTCATCAGGGATGGTGATATGAATGTTGGATTTTTTGTAATGTTGCTCCATTAGGTAGAAATCCACCATAACTCCCTCATACTTGCCTGGAAAGAAATGTTCAAAATTGGTAGACTATGTGTTTGGGAAATGGGGAATGATTGTACTCTCAATACACAAACTACCTGGATAATAACAAACATATCCTCAAATAACAATTGAAAGCATTGTTAAAGAACTGCTTCACTCTAATAACTTTCAATAATTACTGAAGCGATTGCAATAGAATTTGTGCACTGCTGTGGAAGATATCTATTAAGAATGTTTTCTGAGTTTTTGCTATTGCAAGGAAAAGTTAATTGAAGGTGCAGAACTGGTGTTAATTGTCTCTTTCTATAAAGTTGTGCCTGAACTATTACACAGCACTGACCTTAGCAATCCATTTTTTTCCATTAGTGGATCAAGTGATTGTACAGTATGGTGCTTTGTTACATATAATCAATAATGTGCAACCAATTGAGATAGTATTGAAATGAAGCAAGCATCCATACCAACTCTCTGACGGCTGTATCTGATTGTGAAAAATGATTTGTGCATTCAAGTGATTAGTATAGTAATATTCTAATGACACAGAATGGATAATGTCATTGTTATACAATGTTAATGGTCTGATAACAAAGGGTTAATAAGTTGCATTGGAGGTGGAACCTAAAACAAATACATATGCAAGACTAGATGCAAGATATTCCAAGATATGAAGGGACAGTGCATTTTTGAGAATAGTTCATTTTGATCATATGGACATCTATCAGATCTTGATATATGATAATGACATTTGAATATCCCATCAAACAAGCTGAGGTAATCCAGCATGACTTACAAAAAAGAACTGGAGGGAAAAATACTTCAAAGCCCCATCTTTATATTTATATAATTTATATTTATATAAATTGTAAATTTATATAATTTAAATGTATAAATTTATATTTATCATGCATAAGTGCACCAGCGTGCCTACCGTCCCTGTCCTAACGTTCCCTTTTATTCGTATTCATTTCATGTATTCAAATCATGTTTATACTTATATATATCATTTAATACGTGCTTGACAAATAAATAAAATAAATAAATAAAATAAATCTTTCTCTCCATCAAGGCCATTTAGCCATTTCAAATAAATTTATCTTACCTATATATTAAAATTGTTCGCTTTGTGTAATTCAGATTTTGGAAACTAAAAATAGACAGCATGTTAATGATACCATATTCTAACCACTTTGGTAACATCAGCCAATGATTCATTTGAGAGAAAGTATCGACAACTATATGCAACACTATTCTCCATTTGAGTCTTCCAGGAATTGCCATCTTTTGGAGTGATCCATCAATCAAAGTCAACCATGATAAACAAACAAAACCATGATAAAGTAGTAGCCTTCCTGATATCCACACAAGGATTTCGAAGGATATCAAGAATGTGGATATAAAATAGTACTAAAAAAATCAAGGAAATCAAGGATATAGTTTTGCTGATTTAGTGCAGGCCCTTTTTCTGCCACAGAGAGTGTAGCAAGCCCCAGCAACAAGAGTACAACTGCATGAATAAAAGAAAAAGATCAGTGAGATGCACTATACCACTGACTTTAATTTGCTTTTAAAGGTAAGACCTTTTCCCCCAGTGAATGTTCTGCAAATGCATGAACAACACCTTCAAAAACCCTTTGCTTTCTACTTCTATTATTACTTGAAGGAAGATGAATGTTTTAAACATCATCCAGGAGTGAATGGAGACTTTAAAGAGGTTTCTCTTTTTCCTTTTCTTTGCAGAAGAGATGCCTTGATTTACAAGTTAGAACAGAACTGAATAGAATAATAGGGCTGGAATGGACCTTGGATTCTTCTAATCCAGTGGTTCTCAACCTTCCTAATGCCGCGACCCCCGCCCCGCCGCCGCAACCTTCTCCCCTCCCCGCCCCCTCCCCGCACGCGATGAGGTGACAAAGGGGGTGTGGCACCAGGGGTGAAATGCTCCCGGTTCGGGTGTGCCTGCGGGTCGCCGGAGGGACAGGTGGTAGCGACAGAAGCGGGAGACTTCGCCCACCTGCCCGGACGCTGCCATTTGGGTTCTTTTACTCTCTGCACATGCGCAAAGCGTTCTGCGCATGCGCAGAAGGTAAAAGAACCCAAATGGTGGCATCTGGGTGAAGTTTCCCGCTTCCGTCGCTACCAGCTGTCCTGCGACCCGCAGGCACGCCCGAACCGGGAGCATTTCACCCCTGCACGGTGGCACCAAGATGGCGGGCTAGCGTGTGTGGCGACCCCTGTGAAAGGGTCGTTCGACCCCCAAAGGGGTCGCGACCCACAGGTTGAGAACCGCTGTTGTAATCGAACCCTCTGTCCATGGCAGGAGACATTATATCATCCCAGACAAATGGCTATGTAATCTCTTCTTGAAAACCGCCAGCGATGGAGCATGCACAACTCCAGGACACAATCTGGTTAATTGTTGTCACTTCAGGAAATTTCTCCTTAGTTTCAGGTTGAAGCTCTCTTTAATCCACCCATTGCTTCTTGTCCTATCCTCAGGAGCTTTGGAGAATAAGTTGATCTACTTCTGTGGCAGCCCCCTCATGTACCGGAAGATAGCTATCATGTCACTAGACATGCATATAATATTAAATTATATGGTCGTCCATCATATATACAAGCCAAACAGCCAATCTGGTTTAGTAGTTAAGGTGTTGGCCTAGAAACCAAAAGCCCATGAGTTCTAATCCAGTCTTTACACCTGAAAGCTGGCTGGGTGACTTTGGGCCAGTCACTCTCTCTCAGTCCACTTGCCTCACAGGATTGTTGTTGTGGGAAAAATAGAGAGAGGAAGCAGTATTAGGCATGTTCACCACCTTGAATTATTTATAAAAAATAATAAAGTCAGTACATAAATAAACAAATATTAAATAAATAAAAATACACAATTCTATTTAGCTAACAGTTAAAATAAAGTCAGAGTAAAAAAGGAAAAACCAATCAACATTAGGAACAACATCAATAACATAGAATAACAGTCAAGAACACTCATTTCATAACCCCTTCAATATAACCACAATAAATGATTGTGTTACTAATTATAAAGTAACATGAAAAAAATTTGAAAAGCAGAGTGGAAATGCTTAGTATGAAATAATTATCAAAGCTCGTATAGTCATTTCCAAGACTTTGTTAGAAGAGGTGTTGAGAGTTTGGTAGACAAAAAGATCCTCTCAGCATAAGCCTTTAAAAGGCTGCACGTTACATTGGTATTGTTTGTTTTTGTTGCTTAAAAACTGCTTGTATTAATTAAAGCTGTATCACTGAAGGGATTCATACCCACTGATTTGTGAATTAACCTTGCATTTGAGATCATATGGGAACAGACATATATGGTTGAAACATTGCTTCCCAACATAACTTTCCTTATTTGGATTAAAAATTCAAATTTTATTTTTTCTGTTATATAGATAAGGTTAAATAGCAGAAACAAACAAACAAAACAAAATTCACAATGTACTTTCCATTTCAAGATTTATAATTCTCATTAAAAACACTTTTATTTGGCTAGCTGTACAATCCATGTTAACAAGACAATTAGTATGTGAGGAAATTTATTATCTTCTTCAGCATGTCAAAACTGGGGTTGCTTCTGTTACTAGAACTTGGAATCAGGCCAGGGTTCATTTCTTAGTTACAGTAAAAGATAATATTGAATTCTTCTTGTTAGATAGTGGGTAGAGATGACAGGAGACAGACTTCCCAAGCAGCTCTTTATTTCAGCTCTTGTATCAGCAACCAGCAAAGAGCAGTCTGACAGCTTGCCCTTTTATAGGGAGCTGTCAGACAGACCAGCCAATAGCGTTTGAGCTTTTTCCCGCTCAAACGCTGGACCTGGTTGGAACCATGTAACACAGTTTAAACAGTTAGAACATAACACCTCTGTCCTGACCTTGACAGGATGTAATTAATACTGCTTGAAATAAAAGAGAGCAAAACACAACAACCTGCTGGGGAAGAAGGTTTATTTTTTAATGACAATATATTTTTGAGGGGAGTCACTACTCACAAAAGATTGATGGCTGGGAGCAACCAAAATGATGATGGTGGTGACTTAAATAGCAACAGCAATAGCACTTAGACTTATATATCGCTTCACAGTGCTTTACAACTCTCTCTAAGCGGTTTACGGAGTCAGCATATTGCCCCCAACAATCTGGGTCTTCAGAAGGATGGAAAGCTGAGTCAACCTTGAGCCAGTGAGAATCGAACTGCTGGTGATCGGCAGTCAGCAGAATTAGTCTGCAATACTATATTCTAACCACTGTGCCACCATGGCTCTTACAATTGAGATTGTGTCTGTTTCTGTTGAAAATTGTGTCCCAGACACAGATAGACTTCTATCATTAGTATTAGAAAGAATGATAAAATATCATAATCATCCAATAGTACCTGACTAGATCTTTCAAAGCAATGAAGAAGTTGGAATAAAAATGTCTCATTTTTATTGATGGACTTCTATGCAATCACAAGATTGTTTCCAATAATAAAAAGCAGGTAGTAAACACTACAAACTTTCCAGTTAAATTACAGTATGAGAGTATTCAATATTTAGCCTATGGGAGGCTTCATTTTTTTTAATGAATGCATTTTAATACTGTAGATTGATCCCTGAAAGAGTGGTCCCATTATGGGATTCTTCCCATTGTAGATTCTATGTAGGACCAATGGAATGAACTTTTGGCAAAACAATTAATAGATTCAAATTTGACATCAGGATTCAAACCAGGACATAATAAAATCAGGGCATTTCAACCACCTAGCTGTTGAACTCTCCAGAGCAGACCTTAAAGTGACTGTTTTAGAAAAATGGGACTGACAGCAACATCAAGTAACAAATAGTTAGATTCACATATATATCAAAAGGTTTCCTCAAAAGGTCTCAACAAAAACAATGGGTTTTTAAGACATTACAAATGTTAGGTACTTGAGATCTGTCTCACATGTAACCTGTATAACCAACCTGTCTTCTCTATTTTCTCCCACCTCATCCCATTTAAACCCTACAACAGTTTAGTTGCTTTGCACCTGATAAAATGAGCAGCAGGTCACAAAAACTTAGACCTTTAATACAATTTGTTAATCAAAATTGTTCTACCATATTCCTGATTTCTTGCTACCATAAACTAACATGGTTTTCCTCCTACAATGCATGTAGTGTATTTGTATATCAGTGTTTGTTAGATCCATTGGCTATACCTCAACCCAGCTCTCACCAATGAACATATTGGTAGGAGATTTGAACAGGAGTACCTAAGATATTTTGTGCAATATATCACATGCAACTATTATATGAAGACCTACAGTTGTTGGTAAAGCTGAGAAAAGTTAAGTAAAGGTGAGTTTATGCTAATTTCATGAACCATACAAGGTGCTGCATCCAGACCTGGTAAAATATGTCCTAAAAGTAACTTCACATGGATCTTGGCCCCAATATATTTCTGAAAGCAATAAGCTCAACGGCTTGCTTGCCTTGCTTGGTAATTCATTCAGTGGGAAAAGAGAAAAGAGACAATGGAGGTAGAGTTTCAGATGAGACACAGAGAAAATGGGTGACAGAAAAAAAGGAAAGTCCAGCCAAGTTTTGATTCTGATCCCACTTTTTCTATACTTACTACTATCTTTTTCTATACTTACTACTATCTTCCATACCTGGCAAATGAACCTTAAGAAAATGTCAGCAATAGAAGAAAAAATTCTCTTACAGTTTTGTCAGGTTTCAAAAGGGAAGATCACTATTCTGATAACCCAGGCTGTTTCAAAAGTTCCTGAGAGTGTTGTTTCTGAGGCGCCAATGGATGCATTTTGAAGCAGCTGTGCTCAAAGGCATTCCCCTTCCCTTTCTCATTTCAACCCTGAGCTGCAATAGCAATAGCACTTAGACTTATGTACCAATTCACAGTGCTTTATAGCACTCTCTAAGCGGTTTACAGAGTCAGCATATTGCCCCCAACAATCTGGGTCCTCATTTTACTGTCCTTGGAAGGTTGGAAGGCTGAGTCAACTTTGAGCTGGTGAGAATCAAACTTCTGAATTAGCCTGCAATATTGTATTCTAACCACTGCGCCACCACAGTTCTTACAATCTCATTTCAACCCTGAGCTACAAATATTCTCCTTTATTGGCACCTTCCCTTTCTTTATGTCTTCTTCTACTCAAGATCTAAATGTCATATTTACCATAGCAAAGGCTCCCTGCTGTGTGTAACCTTGCGCATTTACAGACTTTTTGGCCTTGCAGGAATGTGCATATAAGCTTTCTGGGCACAGCTGAGATGTGTTTAAACACCAAAGCTTGTTCATTCCTGTTCTGGAATAGAAAAATCACCCTACAACTCCCTGCCCATTCTGCTGGCCACCTTTCCCTAGTTTGTCCTCTACCAATTGGCAAGTAGGCTTAAGTGATTCTCACTGCAGCCATTGTAGTTTTATATTCACTTGATTATTGCTAAATTGGTATTCCACTGGAAAGTTGTCGTCTTTCCTACTGAAATGACTATCAATGCCTCTACATCTGTTTTTTTTTTTTAAAAGAAAGACTTGGAAAAGAGCAGCTGTGATGGAGGTCTTTTAGTAAATGGGAAACACTTGTAAGAAAGGGAATGATGACTTTTGAATGGTGGATTACTTTTGAAAATAAACTGAGCTCTTTCCTGAGCTTCCAACGTGACCACCCTCTCAACCAGGTCAATGAGAATGGTTGTCTCAGTCTACCTATCATTAGGCCGAGTTATTTTGCTATTTTTTAAGTATTTGTTTTGTAACTTAAGGTGGTGAAATAATTGGCTGCTATTAAGGCTTTGGTAATCTTTGAATGGATTAATCACTTCATTGTAGAATTGACCTAAGAGTAATTCCATAAAGGAAAATCATGTCTCAATTGAAGGGAGTGCACTTCACCAACAGCAATTTTTGTCAAGATGGAGCAATTTATTTCCATGAAGTAAAGCATGCCTTTATCTGGATCAGACACAATGTGATAACTATTAGGAGTTATATTAATCTTTGCCCTTATGAAACTCCTGAAAATTGTAAAACTCATTTTTAGCAGCTCCAATCAGAGACCACCAAGGAGGTGTTCTTGGAGTCAATGGTTTAGTGACACCTGAAGGACCAGCAATTTCCTGCTCTAATTTATTGGTTCCATTATTACAATTACTCTGAAATGAATATTTATTTCAGTAGTTAGTTTACAATGGAGATGGAGAGTAAAAGATATGAGCTAATTAGCAAAGATGTGCAGCATCAAGTATGATAAATTTATGTTTTGAATGTATGCATTTGTTGACAGCTTTACTTCAGAGTTATGTTTTCAGTGGTGTATAATCCAGGAAAATTACTACTTTCATAATCAGATCATAGTATAAGTTGCATAGATACACATAGATACACAGATACTGTATATACAATATCAAAGCAGTGATATGTCTGATGTTTCTCCTTTTTCTGATTCCTAACTCTATTTTTGCCTGCCCAACTTTTCTCATTAAAAACTATTGGAAAATGATGATAATTAACTTGGTGAAAATGTAAATTTTAAGAGTAAACATTTTTACTTCGTGTTGATTCTTCATAATTCGCTTTGACATAACAAGCAGAGATTTTCTGAATAGTTGAGAAAGAAGGATGTGCTTGTATATGTATAGCAATTCGATAAAAAAGCAACTTGCTGACTCAATACATTTTAATTTAAATTAATTAATCTTAAATTCATGATTTTACAGTTTACCCTTTCAAAATTGCCTGGTTGTTTTTTTAAACTTAATTTGTTGTTTAACAACAATAACAATAGGATGTCTTTCCAATCATACATCCCCCTCAACCCAATATCCCAAACCTTGTAAGAATTTGGCATTTTAAAATATTATTTTCATTGGCTCTGGAATGATGTGTGATGTTTATGTTAATGTAATTTTGGATACTGAAGACATGCTGTGATACCAATCCCAGATCTTCAATAGGAATTAAAAAACTACTTTAGACTGCAGGCCTGTATGTGTGCCTTCCCAAAACCTAAGGTTTTGGGAAGGCATATGACTCTGCACTACATCCTACAACATCTTGAATCTCCAAAGACCTATGCAAGGGTCCTCTTTGTAGACTTCAGCTCAGCATTCAATACCATCATTCCGGATATTCTTCTAACCAAACTAAACCAGCTAGCGGTACCTTGTAAATGGATCATAAGCTTCCTAACAGACAGGAAGCAGCAGGTGAAGCTAGGCAAAATCACATCAGATACCTGCACAATTAGCACAGGAGCCCCCCAGGGCTGTGTGCTCTCTCCACTTCTCTTCTCTCTGTACACCAATGACCGCATCTCAAAAGATCCCTCTGTTAAAATACTGAAGTTTGCAGATGATACAACAGTGATTGGTCTCATACGAGACAATGATGAATCCGCATACAGACCGGAGGTTGAACAACTAGCCTTGTGGTGCAACCAGAACAATCTTGAACTAAATACACTCAAAACCGTAGAAATGGTGGTGGATTTTAGAAGATAAAAAGCATATCCTTTCAAAGCAACTTAAGCATTTGGCAGTTACTCATCATCAGTCACACAAATCACCACACTGGTTTGATGCTTACGTTGTTTGAGGACTTAGAAACCACAAAAAATATAACAAGCTAGAATCAAAACTGAGGCAATTATAAAAAATGTTATTGTACCCCATATCATTTCCAAATTTATAAAATCACTAAGTAACATTAAATGATTTGGAATTGCAACTGATACCAGCAACCATGAAGCACAGAAAATTTTGCCACTTGTTCAGTACTGTGCTCTAAATGAAATATCTGCTACTATATTACAGTACTTATTGAAAACTTTGACAAGATATTTACCTGTACTCAAAATCTGTTGCATTCACAGAGGACAAAGTTAATGTGACACAAGGACAGTTTTTTCCCCGAATGCCATCACTCTGCTTAACAACTAATTCTCACAACACTGTCAAATAATTTACTAAGACTGTATTACTATTATTCTTCTCTTCCTTACTAGTATCTATCTCTTCCCACTTATTACTATAACCATGTTGCTTGTATCTTTCAATTTATATTGTTTTTATTTGTTTCCTAGTATGCTTTGATAGCTTATTAGTAACCTTGACTATCACTAAGTGTTGTATCTTTTTATTCTTGATGAATGTATTTTATTCTCCTTATGTACACTGAGAGCATTTACACCAAAGACAAAATTCCTCGTGTGTCCAATCACACTTGGCCAATAAAGAATTCTATTCTATTCTATTATAGATCACACATTTCTCTTTTCACATAAACACACACCTAAATATAAAAAAAAGATATACTTTAAAGTATTGTATATAAAGAGGAGTAGACTATAAGGCAGATATGGAAACGTCTAAAGGGTTTCTATTTAATATGAATAATTGCAGGGAGACATCCTGTGATGTTATTACATAGGTAGGTTAAATTTGGCTCCTGTTTAGTTTGGTTTGAAGGGAATCTGACAAGTTTAGTCTTCTGACTAGCTACATAAAAAGACATATAGCAAGGTCAGAAAAGTAACACAAGCAAGAAATGGGTAACTGTCCTTGTTCAAACTTTAATGTGCCCAAATATCTTATGTGTCTACTTAGTGGTAAAAATCCTGCTTTCTATTGTGACAATAAATGATTGGGGAAGGAATTCAGCCAACCTTTTAGTTAAGATTTTGGGAGATTTGTAACTCTGATTTATTTAGCCTGGCTTTCAGCAGCTGAGCTGATCTGGTTGCTAAAGGTGATTAATTGGAGCTGTTGGCAAGGAAAGAGGAGTTTTATTATTGATGTTCATTTTATGGTTGCCACTTCTGATTTTTTTTTGTTTTTAAATGCTTTTCTGTTTCATTATGGCTTTTATTGGAAGCTGTCTGAAACAAAGCAAGAAGTTTGAGCAATTTGAATATGTTTCAAATAACAATTTACTATTATCCCACTTGATAGTAGGAAATTTCACCATCCTGGAAAATTCAAAGGTATTTGTGATATGATCACACTGAAGATTGTCACAGTTACGACCGTTGCAGCACCCCTATGCTCACATGATCAAAATTCAGATGCTTGGCAACTGGCTCGTATTTATGACTGTTGCAGTGCCCCAGGGTCATGTGATCATCTTTTGAGACCTTCTAACAAGCAAAGTCAATGGGGAAGCCAGATTCACTTAACAACTGTATTACTAACTTAACAACTGCAGTGATTCACTTAATAACAGTGGCAACAAAGGTCGTAAAATGGGCAAAACTTACTTAACAAATGTCTCAGCAATAGAAATGTTGGGCTCAATTGTGGTCGTAAGTTGAGGTATTAGTACCTGAATAGTAGTTCAGAAGTAGTTCAGAAAATCATTGCAATTTGATTGACTAGGGCAGATTGGTTGGAATCTCTCTCCCATGTCCAGCTTGGACAATAAAAAGTCTTGGCACTAACTTTTAAAATCCCTATAAAGCTTTACTGAAGGACTACCTGCTTTTGGAGTCCAAAACAGAGTCTGCCTCCCTTCACTCCCTGGCGTTTAGAGTCATACAGATAGTCCTTGACATATGACATAATTGAGCCAGAATTACAAATCATAAGTCATGGTGGTCATTAAATGGGTCATCACGTGACCTCACCCAATTTTACAATCATTTTTGTTAAGTGAACACTGGGATTATTAAGCAAACATCATGGTCATTAAGCAAATCTGCTTTCCCCAATGGTAAGAAATCCGAAGTAGATGCCAGAAACGGGCCAAAAATGCTAAAAACCACAATAATGGGACTATGGGATGCTGCAAACAGCCATAAATGTGACCCGGTTGCCAAGTGCCTAAAATTTAGTCATGTGACTCTGGGAGGAAGGAATACAGTGTTCAGAATACAGCGTTCAAAAATGGGCCATATAGATCTGGTGAATTCAGTGGTAACTTTAAAAGTCTCTAAGCAACTGGTCACTAAGCAAGGACTACCTATAGTGCATAGTTCAGATGGCCATTCAATTTAATTAGGAATATGAAGGGGAATATTTCATAAGCGCTAAGTCAACATATTAAGAAATAGCCACTTCTCTTCTTAGATCAAGAAAGATCCAGGATTAATGCATTATATTGTTTTGCTCTCCTAACACGCCACATGAGCTGGTAGGAGTGGTTCCATGATTTATACCCTCCTGTCAGGTACTGAGATCATCTTTGAAAACTTTTCAAAATTTCTTGATATCTCAGATAAGCAATCGAAGAAGTTTTCACAGTGACTGCACTGAATCTAGTGAATGTCGGTTCCAGGACAAATATGTTAACCTTTTTCAATGCTATTTGAAGATGTACTTTAAAATGTAATATTAGAGATGGGAGTTGGCATGGATCTGCAGTTGTGGTGAAAATGTGGTAAGATGGGCTACTTGGGGGTCTGTAGTTTCTTTGGTTATTTGTCAGCACTGCAGCAACCCCCTATCATCCTGGTCAGGGGTGGGTTCTAACTTACCTCGCCGCTGGTTCGCTTCCTCCCATGCCGCGTGGGCGCACGTGCATTGTGTGCCGCATGGGCGTGCCCTTTGGGCGTGCGCGCATGCACAGGGCTGAAAACCCAGCTTCTGCGCATGCGCAGAAGCCAAAAACAAAATGGTGGCACCTATGGCGCTGCTGAGAGACCCAGTTCATGGGCATGGCCAGCCAGCCATCGCTCCCGGTTCGGTGAGTGGGGGGAAATTCCCGCTACCGGTTCTATAGATCTGGTCCGAACCGGGAGCAACCCACCTCTGATCCTGGTTCATGAACCTACAAAAAACATGGGAAGTATATTGCATGGGTTGCATTAATGAAAATAGTCTCTGCAAAAATTCTCCAAAAGGAGTTGCTGTTGCAGTAGAGTCCATTCAATGGATGACAGAAGATGTTTTCTCTCTTTTCATATGGTTATTATATTTATTTTTAACACTTGTGAGAAATGACATTTGGACATCAAAACACCGTGCCAGCCATAGTAAAATATTAAGAGTTGCTACCGGGGGCATTGGGGAAGACTAGGACTACCATATCTGAGTTGCAACAATTTGGATGACTGCTAGGTGGAGCAAATAATTAAATTTTGCAATACCTCTTTCCTGCCATCTAGTGGTAATCTTGAGAGCCAAAATATTATTGCGGCTCTAATGTGGATACTTTATTACTGTAAATTCTATGTAAGAAAATAAGATAAAGCCCATGGAGGGCATTAGTACAACTGGTAGCCTTTTTTAGGAATATTATTTCTCAGCTGGTGAATCTCTAACAATTTAAATGATTTACTATTAGTGTCTGTATTTGTAAGATAATCACTGTTGTTGTTGTTTTAAACTGGAATTGCAGAAAGTTGTGTGTTGCTTAACTTGCTGCTTTCCTCGTTAAAGAGAATGGCAGTCAGATTAAGCAGAAACTACGGTCTTATAGAAATGATAGTTTTTACCATGTGTAAATGCTGTATGTACTGACCAAATCTTTACATGAAGTAATTGGAAAGCAAAAAATACACTCAGAACTAACCCACCCTCCATATTTCTTTATGAAAAGTAAGAGGACATCAGTATAACTAGACCATTTCTGTGTTTGCCTTTGAGCCAGTGTTGACTTCTGGCAACTATCTGGACAGGTCCCTGCAGTTTTCTTGGTCAGATTTTATAAATGGTTTGCGATCACCTGCTTCCAAGGACTGAGAGAGAGAGAGTGGCCCAAGGTCACCCAGTTGGCTTTGTGCCTAAGGCAGGACTAGAACTCATGCTCTTTTGGTATAGAGGCCATATCCAGGTAATATCTCCCACTAGATCAGCTTATTCTAAAAGGAGTAGAACAACTGAAAAGTAGGATTTTTGTCATTTCAAATGTGTGTCATTACTGCTTGCTTCTCCAGTCAGGATTTCAATCATGTTTTCCATGGCCAGGATAAGGGCACATTTATTTTCATCTATTAGCTCTTGCACTTCTACTCTAAACCATCCCTGCCTTGAGTTAGTTGTCTTTGAAAAGGGTTGTCCAGAAGCACTATGTATATAGTACAATTATTGGCTGCTTATATTTCATGGATGCTAGAATTTGTTTATTTATTAAATTTATAGGCCACCCATCTCACTAATACAGCAATAACAAGTGCATAACAAGTCAAAAAGTGCTGAAAACAATTAAAATTAGAATAAAACATTAAAAGTTAAGAACCAAGATAATGGGCAGTCTGAGGGCGAGAATCTTCTCTACCCCATCAGCCACAGCCAATATACCAGGCTCCTGTTGGGGCCCCAGACCAAGGAGCAGAGTCAAGTTTTTAGGCTCTTCCGGAAGGCCAGGAGCGTGGGGGAAAATCTCAGCTCTTTACCTGACCTGATTGAGAAAGTTGTGTAAATGCAGCCGTTCTATGAAGTCCCATCAATAGCAAGGTATATCTTGAAGTTCTAGAAATTAGAGGAAGAATTTGCGATATTTAGAGTTGACTTTATTTCAAAACGTCATAAGCCAAACTCATTCAACTAAATGGGGACTTCACCTTTTGCCCTGAAGTCTTTGAATGATGGCGCCATTCAATAACAATTTTGATCATGCCCCTATGTCAAATAGTTATGTTCTGAAAAAGTTCTGCCAAATTTGAACCCTGCTGAATTTGAGCAAGAGCCTTTTAGCATTTTAATTCCAATAATCAGTGAGAAACCCCTGGAAATTCTTAAACCCTTAAGCCAGTGAACTTCAACTCCCAGAATTCTGATGGTTGGAGAAAAATTGAAAGTCACTCATCTTAAAGTTGCTGAGATTGAGAGACACTGGCTTAAGCAGTGAAGGCAAACACATCATTGTGGCTTGCATCCACAAGAGGCATTTAGAACTATATTGCCTATGAACAGAACCTATTTGTTGTGCCCAATGGGCAATGTTAGACCTAGCATTTATCTATTCCTTAAGAAAATCATTTGAGCTAGTTGCCAATATTATGTCTTATTGAAGTGAATTCTTTTTTTTAATTATAGATTGTGTGATGAAGCATGAATATTAAATGGAGCAAGAGGGACAGCCTTTACTTCAAAATGTAGGTTTTTTAAAAAATTAATCTCAGGGTGTTAAAGTTCCTTAGTTTATAAGGTTGTGCATGCTTCACAAATAATGTGGAAATAGATCTTTGGATTTCATATGAACTCAGTACCGCTGTGCTATTCAGTAAAACAAGCTTACATTTTCAAGCTTTGCGCAAACCTGAAAGAAAAATAATAATATTAATTTAAGGGATTTACTTATCAAAGCTAATACAACTCTTACAGTGGTGACATTTTTAAGGTTCATGGGGAAGCTTGAAAAATTGGGTTGCTTTAATGAATAGCAGAGGGATCTTGATGATTTATATGGCTTGCAATAATGATGTCATGGTACAAGTGATGCATTTTTTTGTTATTTAAATCATTTCTCTAATTACATCGTTGCACAGATAGCAATAGCCCTTAGCCCTTAGACTTATATACCACTTCACAGTGCTTTACAGCCCTCTCTAAGAGGTTTACAGAGTCAGCATACTGCCCCCAACCATCTGGGTCCTCATTTTACTGACCTCGGAAGGATGGAAAGCCGATTTAACCTTGAGCCGGTAAGAATTGAACTGCCAAACTGCAGGCAGCCAGCAGTCAGCAGAAGTAGCACTACATTCTAACCACTGCGCCACCACAGCTCAGATAACAAAAATCACCAAGAAATTTCGTACACTGCTTGTGAAATCAATTGTACCAAGTTCTGATTAATCAGTATTTCAGTGTATTTCACCCAAATCGCCTTTGGTATAGTAATTTAAGATGCTGAATGAGGCAGTGGGCTCCAGTCCTTCCTTAGGCATGAAAACTGTCTAGGTGACTCTGGACCAGTCACTCTCTTTCAGACCAACCCCACTCAGATATTTGTTGTGGGGAAAATATCACTTCTGTGAGATGGGCAGGTATAAAAATTTGGTAAATAAATAAATAATAAATATACTCATTTATTTATTTAGAAAATTTATATAGCTGCCTACTCGGTCATGGCGATTCTAGACAAATCTAGACATTAACAAAATAAAGGTGGCTATAAACACAATATTTGCTAAAGTTTTATTGAAATTTTGAACAGTTACACAATTTCTTTCCCTGTGGAAGGGTTTTCTTTTCTTTTTTCTATTTCCTTAAAGTATTGTCGGATTTCTTTCAGTAGCATTTTTGCTTCAATGTTCTGAGGTGGCAGACAAGTGTTGTTGTTGCTGCTGTTTCCTGTGACATATCTCTCCATCACTCTGCAACTACACTGGCTATTCTCACATCATGTCCTAAAAAAGAAAAGTTCCCTCATTATCAGGGGTGGGTTCCTCCCGGTTCGGACCGGTTCGCCCGAACTGGTAGTAACCTGCTGGTGATGTCACGATGACATCACCGAACTGGATCGGTCGGTGCCGGTCCGTGGGGGCCGCCATCTTTTTTTTGAATTTTTTTTGAATTTTTTTGAATATTTTTTATTTTTTATTTTCCTTCTGAGCATGCGCAGAAGCCGACTTCCAGCACTGTGCATGTGGTCACCATCTTTTTTTGGCTTTGTTTTTTAAAATTTTTTGGGATTTTTTGTTACTGCACATGCGCACGCGCGCCCACGAGACACGCCCACACGGCACGGGAGGGAGCAAACCTGCAGCGAGGTAAGTTGGAACCCACCCCTACTCATTATGTCTTCTCTTCAGATTTAGGGAAAGCAAGAGCCAGATTGGTTAGAAACCTGGCTAAAAACTTGTTTCTTTTGAATTCATATTCTGATGTTGCATTCCAGGTACAAAAAAGTGGAAATTGCTTTGCATCATGTGAAACTTCTTTCATCATTTTGATGATCACATCCTGGACATTTCTAAGATAAGGGCAAGAATTTCAAACTCCGTTCACAAGAATTTTAGTTGAAATGATATTCTCCTTTAAGAAAAACCCACAAAAATATTTTCCCATAAATTTGAATGAGAACAGTCAAATAGATTGAAGAAGAAAAAAATGAACCAGTACTATTAGATCTCTCTAGCATACCTTATTTCAAAGATGTCATCTTGATCACATCCCAGAAGGAGCTACTGTGAAATATTTCATTTTATTGAAGTACAACTGCCAAACTGAAGATAGTTTTATTAATAATTTTGCATCTAATTCAGTTGGTAGAAAATGAGATAGCCAGAAATGCAATGCATAAAACTAATGTATTTGGGAGTATAACACTTGAAGTGGAGACAAACAGTGTAAAAGATCCTTGTTAAAGGAATATACAATATCAGAGAAAGAATTAGAATTGGAAATGTCTGTCTATATGGTGCAACTTACAATGAATGAACCATGTCATAATATTACCAAGATTAGTTCTTTTTATAAGGAAAGAAGCTATTAGAAAAATGAGTTCCTTTGTGCATTACCTTTGAACACAGGGAGCTCACTAACCACTCTGTAATATAAACTATCATTTGAGTTTTTCATGCCAAATATATCATCATTAGGAAGAGAGTGCAAGTTTGGTCTAGTGGTTAAGGCACCAGGCTAGAAGCTAGAAGACTTTGAGTTCTAGTCTTGCTTTAGGCATGAAGCTGGCTGGGTGACTTTGAACCAGTCACACACTCTTAGCACACAATGACAGGCTTAGGTGACAAGCTGGCCAGTCAATCTCTGTTGCAACCATTGAATCAACATTTGATTGATCAACAAAAGAAAAAGTGGGCTCAGTACTTTTGAGAAAATGGTAGGAAAAATACAGTACAAACCAACCAAACTTACAGCATAACCCCTGTTTGAGCAGGGGATTGGACTAGAAGACCTCCAAGGTCCCTTCCAACTCTGGTATTCTGTTAAACCTATCATGTGTATTTAGGGAAATATCACTCTGTTTGGTAGGAATCTTAATGGTCCATGGGAAAGACCTTGGAAGACAGGGCCAATAGTCACCACCTAGGGAATGGTCAGACTGCATAGCCCCCAATTGGATAGTGGGTGGGACAAGAAGCTCAGAAGACACTCTTCCTAGTTTCCCAGGCTATAAAGGAGACAGCAGGATAAATCTATGTTCAGACTTGCAACTGTTAATATAGTTGACAATAAAATAAAATTAATTCATTGCCATGTTACTTGCTGGTCTACCTAATGATACTTACATCAATCTTGCAAATGTCAAAGAGGAATTTCAGGAATGGTCTCCAGTTCTCAAGGAACTCCATTATCCATTGAGTAACTAGTAGCCAAGAAATTAAAAGACGCTTGCTCCTGGGGAGGAAAGCTATGGCACATCTAGACAGCCTACTAAAAAGCAGACACATCACCCTGCCAATAAAAGTGCGTATAGTCAAGGCTATGGTTTTCCTAGTTGCAATGTATGGCTGTGAAAGTTGGACCATAAGAAAGGCTGAGCGCCAAAGAATTGAGGCCTTTGAACTAAGGTGCTGGACAAGACTCCTGCAAGTCCCTTGGACTGCAAGGCGATCAAACCGGTCAGTCCTAGAGGAGATCAACCCTGACTGCTCTTTAGAAGGCCAGATCCTGAAGATGAAACTCAAATACTTTGGCCACCTAATGAGAAGGAATGAGCCTAATGAGCCTAATGCTGGGAAAGACTGAGGGCAAAAGAAGAAGGGGACGACAGAGAATGAGGTGGCTGGATGGAGTCACTGAAGCAGTAGGCGTGAGCTTACATGGACTCCAGAGGATGATAGAGGACAGGAAGGCCTAGAGGAACGTTGCGATGGGTTGGACACGACTTCGCAACTAACAATAACAAAACTAGTAGCAGCATTGTTTCAACAAGTGGATGCACAGATGATTTGCAATATGCCTTGATATAGCTAACAGAATAGCTGGGACAGAATTTGCCCTAACCCACAGCAGCAGAACAATTTGCAACTCAGCCAATGCTCCTGCATTTCTATGGGAGCTTGCCAGAGATGGTCAGAAGGGACAAGTTTCAATTCCAGACAATGTGAAATGTTTATGGCAGACAGAGTGGTGGAGTTTCCCACTGATTGCACCAGAGTGACTTTTGTTATGAGTTTTCAGAAGGAAGCAGAAGCTAAATGGCCCATGGCCATTCCTTGAGGGCAACAATCTGATGCTGGACAACTATCAGGATTTCATGTGTGAACTCAAAGGGCATTTTGTAGAACTGGGTGACCTTGTGCTGGTCACTCCCTTTCAGCCCTAGGAAGCAGGAAATGGCAAACCACTTTTGAAACCTTGACAAGAAAACTGTAGGGTCATGTCCAGGCCATCACCAGGAGACAACCCTAACTTGAAGGCAACTAACTAACTAACTAACTAACTAACTAAAATATGAGAGCTTTACAACTTCAGTGGCTGATTGTTTCCTTCCCTTAAGGAAATAAATCTGAAATTGTAAAATTCCATCCAATTACCTGTTTCATCCCAGCATTTAATAAAGGTATGTTGTTAGTGATACACAGTGGAAAATAGATTTCAGATTTGGTTCCTACTACAAACAGCAATCAGCAAGCTGTAATAAAAGCTTATTATGGTGCACAGAAAATTACATTTTTTTCTTTATAAAAATTACTGCCAGCTACATAAAAATCTTGTCTATTTTACTTTGTACTGTTTTGAAGCATAACATTCTTGAACCCTGTTTTTGTACCAGTATGAACATATATTCTGAATTGGTCCCTTCTGATAATACTGTTAAAAGAGTGGTATAGAAAACTGTAAAACAAGTAATTTTTACTAATAAGTTCCTTTTTAAAACAATTTTCTCTGATGCATACATGTAATAATAGGAAAAGTGGTCTATGTGTAAAAACTGAAGGATAATCATATTAGGCCTGCATATTGATTTGAGTAATTTGAATGAGGGTGGATTATGTGAACATGTGCACCAAATAAACATCTCTTACTTTGTAACTAAATAAGTTCAAAGACTTTGTCCCATTTTCTCTCTTGCTCTCTCTCATTGTGTGTATGTGTGTGATAATACACTTAAATAGTTTTTGAAATCTCATTGGAAAAATGCAACACTTTACTCTACTAATAGGAATATTGTGACGTGTGTGTTTGTGTGTGTATACAAAAGAGAGAGAGAGAGAGGGAGGGAGGGAGGGAGGGAGAGAGAGAGAGAGAGAGAGAGAGAGAGAGGGAGAGAGAGGGAGAGGGAGAGGGAGAGGGAGAGGGAGAGGGAGAGGGAGAGAGAGAGAGAGAGCGCTCTTCATCTCGACAAGATATTTTGGGGAAAAAGCTACATGCTCTTTTCCAAAGGACTGTCCTCCCTTTGGAAGCATTTTCTGTTTGAAGTTCTGCCTCCTCCAAGCTCATTAATTAATTAATTAACTCATTTATGAGGGACATATGCAGGGAGATTAGAAAAGTCTAATCTCCCTGGAATAGATACATAAAACAAATACTTAAAACAAATTATATATATCTAATCTAATCTAATCTAATCTAATCTAATCTAATCTAATCTAATCTAATCTAATCTAATCTAATCTAATCTAATCTAATCTAATCTAATCTAATCTATCACCCATCCAGTTGATAAAATAAAGAATTTAAACAAATGAAAGCAATGGGCTTGAATACCAACCTTTTGTACCAAGCTTCAACAGCAAAATGAAAAGTTTTACACATTTTATAAAGTACATGCTTATTGCACTCACTTCATTAACATTGCTTCCATTTTGCAGTGCTTGTTTTTATTATTGTAATCCATGTAGACTCTAGGAGCTACACATCAGTCGGTCAATAAACCTAGCTCATTTTGTTTTACATGTTTGCAGTTGCCCATATTGGCAAGGTAATGACAGAACAGTTGCAAAGAATTGCATAGAAAATTTATCCAGGCTGTTTGTGTTTTTTTTAAGAAGATCAAGGCAACATATGCTGCCTTATTAAATCCAGATAGGGATGTTTCCCAACTTTCATTTTTTCTCCAATGGTGCCTTGTAATTATGCTTCTCGTGGTTTTTGCTCATTTCTGACTTTGTAAAAAGATCAGTTGGTATGGAGAGTAATGAAATGAATGGACAAGATGCCCGTGAAAGATGATAGTCAGTAGACATCAAAGGATTACACTCACAGGATAAGTGAGGTTATTTTGGGGAGCAGGGAGGGATGTATTTTCCAAACATAGCCATACAACAATGTCTCCCTAATTGCTTCTGGTTTTAAGTAGATAACTTAAAAATCAGAGTTTCTTTAGTTTGGGTACATTTCAATTCTGCTGCTTTTTTGGGTGGGGGGTGGTGGGGGTGGGGGTGTCTGAAATACAGTTTGATAATATACTATGCCTATACTAAAGAGAGAGTCTTTTCAAAGTTTTAGGTGTCCAAAGTTTTAGAAAAAGTTACTATCTTACAGTATATTCAATGGCGGGTTTAAACCTCATTTGCTCAAGATTATTAAATTTCTTCCTGTATTATCAAATCATTATTTAATGGTTTTGTTTGATATATTGATTTAAGCTCCAGGCAACAGGATTATGTCTATTGGTAGCTCAGATCCTATTCAGCATGGAACAGAGTGCAGGCTATCTGCTGCTGTAGTCCTATAGTAATAAATGGATATGGGATATGTATGGATATGGTAACTAAATGCAACCTTGTAACTGCAGCTTGGCAAAGGAAGAGGCATGGGTATGGGGAAGTTAAGAAGGGCAAAGAAAGTCAGAAAGACACAAAAGATGGGAACTTAGATAAGAGAAGGCCTATATGCAATAAGGACATCAAGATGGCAGGATGATTGGAGAGAGAGAAAGCAGAAATTCTTCCTAACTGAGGAAGTCCTAGAAAAAGAGTCTAGGTGAGCTGGCTTAATATGGGAGAGAAGACTGAAACTCATGGAGGAAGAGGCAAGCAGAGTCATCTTAGAATAACCAAGGGTGAGAGTCTGTTTTGCAATTAGGAAGAATGGGCTTGTTAGGGCTTCCTGCCTGAGTGAAAGGGCTTCTCTGGGCTGGAGAACAGGATTGGTAGGGGAGAAAAGAGTCAAAGTTTTGCTTTCTTCAACCTTGTTATTACGTAGACTATTTGTTGCATTAGTTTAGGGCCTAAGAAGCAGAATTGCATTAGGTAGTGAGAACCAAGAAAGGCTTATAATACTGAACTTTATTTTTATTAATAATGTCTTGTATGGAGATTGGCCAGTGAGTTTTCAATAAATCCTTTCTTTGAGGAGAAAAGAGGCAGCTATGGGTTAATACAATGAAGCTCATTTTTGCAATAAACGGCAGCTTATAACATTTTTATCACTTTCTTTATACAGCATTCTATTCCATTTCAAAACAATGATATATTTATAACATACATTGTTATCATTCTATTATTTCGGTATCTTAAAGTATTGAATACAGAGAAGAGAAAAGAAAAAGTGGATATTCTATCAACATAAGCTATAGTTTAGAATAATAACATTTGAAGCATTATAATTATTTGGCTTTTTCATTCAAAATTAAATATGCCAGCCAATATTTGTGTGGTACCTGTCTAATTTCTTAAGTTACTTTTTTTTGCAGTGATTCTTCCTCCTTGCTACCATCAGAGCTGAGCCCCCTGAAATATACATTCCTCACATCTGCACTCAGCCAGCCTTTGGGGAGTTGAGGTCCACCCATCTCAAACTTGTTAAGGTTGAGAAAAACTGCCCTCAAAGATGAGTAGACTGACTCTTATATTTCCCTGCAACTGAAGTCAGAGAAGACCTATTCTATTGTTCTCTGTGCTCTGCCCTTTAACAAGGACCTGGAGAAGCTGGAGCTACTAAGGTGATAAGTCTGAAAACTAAATCCTGTCAGGAATGGTGAAAGGAGCTAGGTTTGTTTAGCTTGCTGGAGAAATATAAGGGACAATATAACAGCATGGTACAAGTACCTAAAATACCGTAATGTGCAAACAGGGTGTATTGATTATCACGTCAAACCAAAGGATGAGGTAAAGACCAATAGGCTGAAATGAAAAGACAGAAAATTTTGATTAAATATTAGGAAAAAAATTCCTGACAGGAAGAGCTATTAAATAGCAGAACTACTAGAACTTTGATGACTCCCCCTAAAGTGAAGTTTTCAAATGGGGGAGGATGGCTATTTGTCAGGGATAATTTAGTGGATTTGTGGACTGAGCAAGGTATTAGACTAGATTATTAGTTTTCCATTTTTTTAAAACCACAAAATATGTTAATTAAAAACACATTTGTAAGAACACTTAAACAAGAGGCAAAGTGATAAAAGATTGATGGGATTTGAATGAACTTTTTTCCCCCTTAGCCACCCATGAAACCTCATCAAATAGGGTTCCGCAGAACACAATTTGAAAAACAAAGAACTAAATGATTTATAGGATTTCTTCCAAGTCATTCTATAATTCCAAGGTCCCACAATTAACTTCTATGTTCTTGTCTCAAAATTGCAATGCTGAAAGTGCTGCCTGCTGAAGATTGGAATGTAGACCTATGTCTGTTTTTTCAAACAAATTAGAAACAGTGCTTTGAAGGTAAGGAAAATGAGCACAGCATCTTTTAAAAACAGATGTATGTTTTTTCAGACTTCTGTGCAATGCATAATATTAAAGGCTGACTGATTAAAACTGCTATGCTTTAATACGACTCCTTGAAGCAGCTGCAGCTTCATATAACCTGAGGGTAAGGGAATGAGTTTTTTTAAACAGGTGCTTCACCTATGTTTCTATATTTTCTGAAACACCTTTTCCAAATTATTTTCCAAGCATGCACAGAAGAGATTCCACAGTAGGACTCCTGGACTATAAATCTCTGAATAAGGCTGATTTAATGAGCTATCCTTTAATAAGCAGATGAAGTTATAGCTGCTAGATATTTTCTTGGAAGATAACACAGCACCTGATGAAATCCCCAATTAAAATGAACAATTAAAATAAATGAGAACTCATTTGTATCCTGTTCTAGGTAGACTGGTGTAGAGATAATTAGAATGATGCTTAGTGAAAGTGACAAAGATGTTAAACTGTTTTAGGATAAATACATTTCATTTCGTACAATTGCTGTTTATGAGTCTCCTCACATAGCCCTATTGAAATTTATCACTGTCACAGTTTTTCTTTAATGACATACAGAAGGAGACTTGAGTTTAAATATATCTTCATATCTTTGAATTTAGCATATACTTAATAATGTATGATAGCTAATCTATATGAATTAATATATCGGTATTTTAATTATTAAACATCTTAAATCTAAGGGCTTCTCCAGCTTCAGTTAGGGGCTTTTTAAACATCTGGAGTGATTTTTGTTTGTTTTAGGTAAATAGGTATCTTCCATGGATATCACAAACAAAATGACAGGAATTTTGAAGGAGCACCTAAGGATGCTGAGTGCCCTGCCCCAAATATTTCTCATCCTTTTAATAAGGTGTTTATTAGAGTGGCATTGCTCCCATACAAAAATATTTGCATTTTGAAGTTTTTACTTTTTCCTTCAAGATACAAAACAGACATGATACACAATGTTCTCTAACAGGAAGTTAATCATGCTGTTACTGGGACAATACCAAGAACAATTTTAATGGAGGAGTGAAGTTTTTTGGCACACTTCTGCAATAGCACTTCACTTCAACTAATTACTGCTATTAGTACAGTCCTGCTGATGCCTAATTAATGAGGATTCAATCCCAACTTTATTTAATGTACAGTTAGTCCTTGACTTACAAGAGTTTTTTTTAGTGACCATTCAAAGTTACAATGGCACTGAAAAAAGTGACATGACCGTTTTTCACACTTACGAGCATTGCAGCATCCCCATGTTCACATGATCAAAATTCAGACGCTTGGCAACTGACTCAGATTTATGACGGTTGCAGTGTCCTGTGTCGTGTGATCACCTTTTGTGACCTTCTGAAAAGCAAAGCCAATTGGGGAAGCCAGATTCACTTAACAACCATGTTACTAATTTAAGAACTGCAGTGATTCACTTAGCAACAATAGCAAGCAAGGTTGTAAAATGGGGCAAAATTCACTTAACAACTGTCTCACTTAGCAACATAAATTTTGGACTCAGTTGTGGTCATAAATCGAGGACTACCTATATTGATCATTTTTGAACGTGACAGTTGTCAGTTGCTGAACCAACTTGAGATGAACCTTTGAAACTGAAGGTGCCAAAGAGATTAATAGAATGGAAGAGAAAGTGCCTCACAAAGAATCCATTTATAATCGAACCAAAAAACATTTATTTTAAAACTCAGTCAGTGATGATGTTAATGGCAGTTTGTTGGAGTAGATTTAGCAATTTTCTAAGTGATGGTTATGAATAGATGTCAAGAAAATCATCTTTTAAGCAGAGGATCATTCAGGGAGAGCAAACTGCAGCCTGCCAGATACTGCTGCATCTCAATTATTAGCATGGGATAATAGAATAACAGAATAAGAATCTTTTGCCTCCACATTCAATTTGCCTAAAGAAGTTATGATTAAATTTAGAAAGATCTAATAACTCTAACAAAAATCTAATAAGTCCTATAAGTTCTAGTATACTTATATTAGCTAAAACCTAGCTAAAGCCCGTTCCCCCCCCGAAATAATTAAAATATACTGTTATAAAGTAACATTAAATTGAAAGGGCAGGCATGTATTTCTGGGCTGATGTTTATGGATCCTCCCCCCATATGAATAAGTGATTAAGTGATATAGCAACTTTTCTATTGGCCTTGCCCTGAATATTTGTCTTAAAAGAAAAAAGAAAGTGACGGAGAAGATACTTAATGAACATTTTGCTTTGTACTCTTTTTCATTCTTCTACTATTTTCTTTTCATTCTTTCCGGGATGAATTTGTTCTTGGCATCTTCAAAATATAGAAAATAAAACATGACATAATGAAGATGCATGGTGCATGTTTCTGCTAAATTGAAAGACTGGCAAGAAACTGTCAGCATTTATCTCTTTTTATTTAAAATAATAAAAAAATTAAATGCGGTAGTTTTTCTCTCTTTTCTTAAATAAGCAAAATAAATAAATATAGGAAAACAATGGTCATTAACGATAAATTGAAAAAAAACAACAACCTCCAATCAGAGATATTAACAGTAAGAAAAGGCAGTTTCCAAGCTTCCCAAGAAGTAATGTTCTCTGAAGCCAGTCTGATAATAAAATGAAACAGAGTATGCAATTTGCAATTCTTTAAAAAGAATCCAAATATGTGCATGTATACAGTATATCTATACATCTTGATCTGAAGAGAAGGAGAAGCAATTTAAAAAGTTGAAGTATCTTCTTTTTCTTATATAGAATCTACAGACAAACTCCTTATCAATTCTTCTTTAAGGTAAAATTCTTATTTAAGTATATCAAAAGAGTGGCAATTAGTATTTCCCCACATAATAGTAATAATATTAACACATAGTAATATGCAATTTGGACTGGACAAATATACCATGCTTAGCATCAACAGGGGAAAAATAGTGAAAATTTGAAGGAATCAAGACCACCTATGAAAATAATATCAAGAGTCTGGATCAGCGGTTCTCAACCTGTGGGTCGTGACCCCTTTGGGGGTCGAACGACCATTTCACAGGGGTCGCCGTGCACGTTAGCCCGCCATCTTGGTGCCACCGTCACTGCAGGGGTGAAAAGGTCCCGGTTCGGCTGTGCCTGCGGGTCGCCGGACAGCTGGTAGCCCGGACGCCGCCATTTGGGTTCTTCTACCCTCTGCGCATGCGCAAAATGCTTTGCGCATGCGCAGAGGGTAAAAGAACGATTTCACCCCTGGTGCCACGACCCCTTTGTCCCCTCTTCGCGCACGGGGAGGGCAGGGGGGTCGCGGCATTAGAAAGGTTGAGAACCACTGGTCTGGATGAAGAAGATACTATAAATACCTGGGCATTGTTCAGACTGACAACATCAGTCACACTGAAATTAAGAAGAAGGTTAATAGAGAATACATCAGAAGAATGAAGAAGATGGGAGAAATACATGAAATGATTAACACCTGGGCAAGTCATCAGATATAGAAATAGTAGAATAGTACACTGGATGTAAGCTGAACTACAGGCCCTGGATAGGAAGACCAGAAAAATAATGACAATGAATCATGCCCTTCATCCATGCAGTGATGTTGACAGACTCTATTTACCAAGGAGTACAGATGGGTGTGAAATGTTGCAAGTACATTAGTTGTCCAGCTTTATCCTGAATGCACAGGGCTAATTATTGCTCAAGAGCTATATTGCAACTAGCTGTACATGTTCTGGGGGCTAAGCTGCTGTCTTTTGGTGGTACATTCCCATATAATTTATGTCTAGTGGCCATGAAGGACAAAATATTATTTGAAAATTGAAAGGAAGGTACTGGCTTTCACTGGGCAAATTGAAATATTTCATAGAGAGATATTTGGCAACTTAGATCTTAGAATAACAAACAATGAAACATTCTCTTCATTTTTTTCCTTCTCATTATAAATGAATATTATACATTGGAAGAAAACTTCAGTAATTATAGTCATAGTGATTAGATATAAAATAATTCAAAGTGTCTATGAATTGTGAAGGACTGAATGTTGAATATTTTGTTCCTGTTAAAGTTGGTTTCTGACTAATTAGAACATTGTAGGTACTTTTTAAAACAATAGGACCGTGCCATGACAGATTCAGTTCCTAAAAGATGCTTCAGAGTGCATGGCAAGAAAGATGAAACACCTCTGCAACTTTACAGAGAAGTTAGTCTTCCTGGGTAAAGATGAAGCTGATTAAAGAATTGTAGACAGATGCTACTTTCATATTCCCATATTTTCCCAACTCTCTTCAAAGAATTGCCTCTTAAGGACTGCACTGTCCTACAATATAATTTCAGCTCAATTAATAAATTGTCAAGAATTTCTCTGTCTCAAGTCTATTACAGTATAGATAATTACTGTGATATATTGCTATTTTGAGAAATACTAAGTAATTGCATTTAGTTTTATTGAGAAAATGTATTCCCTTGATCACTATTATGGATAGTTAAGAAAAAACCTATTAAAATGTGTTTAAAGAGATATATGTTACTCCCTTGCATTATGAATGATATTGTACATAATGAATATTTGGGCCATCAAATTGGTGTTGACTCTTAGTGACCAGACAGATAGATTAGAAAGAACTCCCTCTGGCCTGTCAGCTTTTTCAATGGTGCAAGCAATATTGCTATAATGAACTCCATCCACCTTGCTACTGGCCATTCTCTTCTCTCTCTTTCCAATTTACTCAACATTAATGGCTTCTCCAGAAAGCTAAGTTTTTACCTAATGTATGTGTGAAGTATGATACTTTAAGCTAGTCATTTGTGCCTTGAATGAGAATTCTGAATTAATTTGTTCTATGATCCATGTCTTTGTTTTCTTGGCTGTCTATAATATTTTCGGAAGTCTGCTCCAATACCAAAGCTCAAAAATATCAATACTCTTTATATTTTACTTCTTCCAAAGTCCAACTTTCACGTCCATGAGAAAACTGTTGCTTGCATGATTCTGATTTTGGTAGATATAGAATGTCTAGGCATATAAATATCTTTTCCAACAACTTCACTGCTACTCTACCAAATGCTAGTCAGTGACAAATTTTTTGATTGCTGATGCCTTTACTGTTGATAGTTGATCATAAAAGACAAAAGCACTCTCTTTATTGTCACTTCTAAAGCTGGTTGCTATATCACTTGTCATTACTTTGATCTTCTTTATATTTAATTTTAGTCCCATTTTTTTCTTCACTTGGCTCCTTTTATTACTAGAGCTTCCAGATCATTGGCATTTTCCAGTGCCAGACTAGGGTCATCCACATTATTACTGTTTCTTCTTCCAATTTTAAAACTACATGCATCTTCTTCCAGTCTTTCAAGTCTTTTCTACTTTCAGCTAATGAAGTGTTACCATCTGCATATCTCAAATTATTAGTATTAAATAAATTTGCAGACCAGCAAAAGCTGGCTTCTTCTGAGGCCAGCTGTGCCTTATATTTCTTGTTGCTAAGCAATTTTGAGCTTTGTGTTCCACCCAACAACATTTGAGGGGATTTCCATTCATGAAATAGGACTTCTTCCTCTCATATCTCCATGATATGCAGTAGAGCAGGGGTGTCAAACTCATGTCATCATGGTGGCGTCACGTGATGTATCGGGATTCCCCCCCTTCGCTAAACTGGGCGTGGGCGTGGCCAGCGCGTGACACATCTGGCCTGCGGTCTGGGAGTTTGACAGCTCTGCAGTAGAGGTTTTTCCAACTCCCCGGAACAGGAAGGAGGCTAGAAAAGCTACAAAAAGACAGAAACTAATTTGCCAGACATTGTTAGGTTTTACTTTTATTATCATCAACAATCAAGGAGTGGGGATATGAGTAGAAAAGAAATAAACAGTTATAGAAAGTACTTATCAAAGAAAGCAGTATTATCAGATTTCTTTTTTTTACTGTTCTCTATTGATCCTCAACCCAATATTATCTTTATCTCAATTTAAAATAAATACTTTTTCAGCTATTGAATGAAAGATAGGAAATTAATGAATGCATTTATTCCTTTAATGCAATTAAGATTCACTCCTGGGTTTATTTCTTTGCATGTATGCTTATTAATATCTGCATAGCAGTCACAGGGAAACATGCTCAGTTTTTGAATTGTAGAGAAATGAGTGGGATTTTTTTTCCTTGTCATGTTCTCCCACCCCAAAAAAGAAATCCAAACATCTCAGGATCTGCTACAGCATTTAAGGGGCATTTTTTGTTGGAACTATCACAGAGAAAGAATTGAATGCTAATTTGTACCCAGTGGTTTCTAGGTAGCAGTATCTAAGCAGACCTAATTTCAACTGTTTTACTCTGAAGGAGAATAAAGAGATTGTCTACAACAGAGGTCTTCAAACTTGGCAACTTTAAGACTTGTGGACTTCAACTCCCAGAATTCTGGGAGTTGAAGTCCACAAGTCTTAAAGTTGCCAAGTTTGAAGACCTCTGATCTACAACATCCCATTTCCATGTGTGATTCATTCCAGAGGTACTTGCCTATCTTCACTTAATTCTCTCTCTGGATTCAGCTGAGCTCCAAAATCTTCTCTTTCAGTTTGCATTAAGTATTGCAAATAGTGTCATAGAAATACTTGCTTCCCTGCTGGAGAGTGCTATCCTGAAGAGTCTGTGGAAGAAGTAAAACCTTCCCCCAGTTGAGAATAAAGATCTAGCAGAAGTTCTGGAGCAGATGGGGAAGAGGAGCTGGAGCTATGCAAACAAATCCCCCATTCTGAGCTTTTGCTTGTTAAATAGCACTTTAGTATTTATCAATCAATATTTATTATTTATCAATCAATCAATATTATTTATCAATCAATATTTATTCAAGGCTGCTATGTTGATGCCACATCTAGTTCAGCTCTATTTGAAACACAGGAATAAGATGTGGGTAAAAGGATATTATGGGAATCATATTCTCACTGAGAATAATATTCAATTTATTTATTCATATGCTTCTAGGAACTTGGCCAATTGGAATGAAGCATCCTATTATAATTTGATTGTTTATTGGCATTCATTATGCATGCCAATATGTACAAATCACAGCCAGGGAAGGGACATGTTTTCTTAGACTGAGGAATCAATGAATTAGATCAAAGGCTGGAGGATTGTATCAGTAATGATAAATGATTGAACACAATATGGACTGGGATGATTTGACCTCAGGAACATTAAAATCAAATGTGTAATGGAATAGTAAACATATATTATGCCTACTTTTACTCTAAATGCCTATGAACAGAATATCTTGAATGGAAGGGAAGGGGGAATGGTATCTTTCATTCATTCAATTTCCTTGAAAATGTGTTCTATTAAGTCATGGGTGATTTTCAGAGATGTAGGGATAGTACAGGAACCTGCAGTAAAGGTAGTAATGTAATTACTGTGATCAACAAACCAATAAAAGTTTCTGATTACACGCCCATTAATGAAAACTGCAAAAAATAATGGAATAATAATCTTAATATTAGTTTAAAAGGGGAAGTAAATTCAGATCACCAATCTCTGTTTATTCAATCTTTTATGCAACATTTTTTCTGATAACCATATAAACGCAGGCAGAAGGATAGTGGAAAGAGGTGATCAGCCATGAACTTTTAGTGAAGCTAAATTAGCTAAATCTTAAATGCTAATTCCTTTTGATTGCCTTCTTCCTCCTCATATATCACTATACGTTTGAGTGACCAAACCAAAATGACAGTGACACACACATATGTAACCCCGTGGACATGCTAATAGACTTGGACTAGAAAAGGCCATTCAGCTGTAGGTTATGCTATGAAATTCAGACTACTACTGTGTTGAAATACACAACAGTTACAGTGAAATGCTCCATGTGCTAGTAAGGCCACTAGTTAGCACATTTATGCTAGAAACGTATACCAAAATTCAGGGAAGAGGCAGTCACCTAGTTGTTACCATACCTTTCCTATATGGTTATTGCAAGCTTTGCCTTTTCACCAAGCTTGTTCCTTTTATCAAGTAAAATTCAATTTAAGGCTACTATCTGAATCCTTAATTAACCAACTTCTGCAACAGACCTTAGCCTGTTTGCTAACTGACAATGTAAGCTATTTCATGGAGGTGATGCATGGAGAAATGGAATACCCGAATATACTATTCTTATAGTATTATAAGTATCACTTTATAATGCCTTGGTAAGACCACACTTGGAATATTGCATCCAGTTTTAGCACTGGAGGATAAAACACATGAAAAACAGTTGCAGGAATTGGTAGTATTGTTAGTAGTGTTCCAATATCTAAGGGGCTGCCACAAAGAAGAGGAGATTAACCTATTTTCTAAAGCACCTGAAGGCAGAACAAGAAGCAATGGATGGAAACTAATCAAGGAGAGAACTAACCTAGAACTAAGAAGAAATTTCCTAACAGTTAGAATCAGAGGTGGGATTCTACCGGTTCTAACAGGTTCTCTAGAACCGGTTGTTAACTTTCTAAGCAGTTTGGAGAACCTGTTGTTAGAAGAAATCTCCTTTTGTTTTTTTCCACTTTACAGGGCTAATCCTGTAAGGAATTGCAACATTCTGGTGTTGTTTCTATAGCCTAATCTTTATTGCCCTGCTTACAGAAACTGCCTCTCCATTACATTCTTGGCAGTACGCCTAGACTTACTGTCTCCGGAGGTGTTTTTTTTCTTTGCTGGTACTTTTCGCCCCCTTTGCTTGACTTTCTTAAAGGGGAAGGGTTGTTTTAAGCTTTTTACATGGCTGTTGGGAGGAAATACTCCACTGTTGGAGTTCTTCCAGCACAGAGCTGCCAGAAAGAAGCTTTTCATGACAAGGAACCAAGATGAGTGACATTCAGCAAGGCTTCTTGGCTAGCTAGAAAGATTGACATTCAAACGTGAGTTTACATACCCTTTCTGACTTTTGGCCT
>QLTV01003132.1:463103-481143 GCA_003457575.1 Thermophis baileyi | reverse complement strand
TATATATATATATATATAATGACCAATCATTATGACTCAACACTTCTTAGTGGCACATAATCAATCAATCAATTCAATCCACTCAATCCAATCAGTTGTGAATTTCATTTGGAATGAAGCAAACACAGACACCCTCCCTTCACCTCCATTTCTAGTATGAGTCATTCTACTTCATTTCAAAACCAATAAATATTTTGTATTGTGTTCAATCTCTCCTAACCTTTAGCCTCTCTCTGAATTACTTAATGTGGATAAGTCAGATGGACACATTCCACCAAGGAGCTTTTGTTCTAATGCTCATTGAACCAAACAGAACTCAAAAACTAAACTGAGAAAACCAGCTTCACCAATTTAAAGGCCCCTTAGATGCTCCCTATTTGAATAGTTATCTTAAATCTACATTTCCCTATTTGAGCAGAGTAGTTTTGTTCCATTCCTAACTAATCTAATTTTATGAGTTTCTTTTTTCAATACTAATGTTATTAAAAATTACAATTTACAACAATAAAAATTAGTGCAACTACAAAAAAATAAAAGAATAAAAAATAAGAAAACAAGAGACAGAAAAATAGAAAGAAAAAAAAAAGAATATAGTAAAGAAAAAGAAAATATATAAAGAAACAACTTTCCCCTTCATCACAGCAACTGGAAACGATTGTAGTAACCTATCATCGTCTCTTAAAATACAACGGATACTCTTTTTCATGTATCACAATTCTTATCTATAAACAAATCTATAAAACTTCTTCATTTCATGTCAGCAAAAGTGATATAAATGCTTTAACTATATTGAAAAGAGCATAATTATAAGTTACAAAAAGTATGATAGAAAATGGAATAATTTTAATATCTTCAGGATGTGCATGTTTTCATTTCAGATAGCAGTTTTGAATTTTTTATTCTGGAAGTCAAAAATAATATGCTAAAATTAGAATATACATTTCCATTTGTTTTGGCATTAGGAAATTACTTGGTGTTGCAGGTCTTATTTGTCAAGCAGAAATTTAAGGTAGATCTCACTACAGAAAATATCTGCCTGACTCAGTTGTTTACCTCTTGTCAACAATTTGTTAGCATGTCCTTTTCCTGATCCCTTCTAAATTACCTGAATAGAATGACAGATTCTGGGCAAGAATGAGACAAACATTTGAGGCACAGTTGCAGAATCTGTGTCAGGGACACACTAGGGAAGAACGAAGGAGAAAGTTGTAGTGCCAAAAGGAGAAAATGGGCATAATTGAAATACCATTACCTACCCATTTTTCTTAGCCATGTCCATTTCTTTAAAATAAATTGTTTTTTTCTCTCTCACTTTATTCTGTTACTATTGTTCACTGTTACAATTACTAATTTTAATTTTAAATCATTAACTTGAAATAGACAGCATCTAGACAGCAAATAGACAGACTAGAAACAATTCACACAGCCCATTGACTATGTTACTATTCTGCCTTGTTTTGAAACATACCAGGTTCTTTAGAATAGAATAAAAGAGTGGGAAGGGACCTTGGAGGTCTTCTAGTCCAACCCCCTGCTTAGGCAGGAAACCCTACACCACTTCAGACAAATGGTTATCCAACATCTTCTTAAAAACTTCCAGAGTTGGAGCATTCACAACTTCTGGAGGCAAGCTGTTCCACTGATTAATTGTTCTAACTGTCAGGAAATTTATCCTTAGTTCTAAGTTGCTTCTCTCTTTGATTAGTTTCCACCCATTGCTTCTTGTTCTACCCTCAGGTGCTTTGGAGAATAGTTTGACTTCCTCTTCTTTGTGGCAGCCCCTGAGATATTGGAACACTGCTATCATGTCTCTCCTAGTCATTTAGATTCATTCTTCATCATTAATTTTGCTTTCCTGTAAATCCATAACAGTTAATCTACATTTGTTTTCCAGCTAAAAGCACTTCTGCCAATACAGTTTTTGTAGGTCATTTTCTGTTTCCTAGGTATAATTCCATGTTTATTTTCATGGTTCCTTATTTCCTAGTGATGGCTGCTGTTTATTAAAGATGGAAGATTTTTTTAGCTGTAGCAATAGCACTTAGACTTATATACCGCTTCACAGAGCTTTACAGCCCTCTCTAAGCAGTTTACAGAGTCAGCATATTGGCCCCAACAATCTGGGTCTTCATTTTACTGACCTTGGAAGGATGGAAGGCTGAGTCAACCTTGAGCTGGTGAGAATCGAACTGCCGAACTGCAGGCAGCCGGCAGTCAGCAGAAGTAGCCTGCAGTATTGCATTCTAAACACTGCGCCACCACAGCCCCCCTGTTTTAGGTAGGAAATCAGCAAAAGAATATTTTTATCAATGAAACAATTAAATAACCATATCAAATCATATTCCTGAGTAAGACTCTACTTTAAACCAATCAAATTGGGCAGCCAATCAAATTGGGTGGTGTTGGAAAGCTTCCTTGTCTTTTAACTGCCTTTGCAGGTATGATAATTTTTCTGCTGCATCTGGGTTGTTACAGGCAAGGTTTCAACCTCAGTTCCATATATGGAGACTGCTGAAGGGTGGAATAATACGATGGGTACTTTCTGGTATGTCACTAAGGGCTATCATCATATAAATACTCTGCCAAACAAACCTCTTTAAGGTAGCAAGGAAAACATTGTTTTGAACTTCATTTACTTCCTCAACTCTCAACTCTCAACTACTTTAATGTGCCAACCAGAAACCTAGAATGTTATATTCTGGTGCTCAGTGTTCCAAAACAACTGCATTTTGGCTCAAGGCTGTCCAGTCTTGAGGTAAGTGTTATTTTTAAATTCTGTATGATGGTGACAGATGTAAGTTTCTTGACATGGATAAATAGAGGGCCTGGATTACCCAAGCATTTTTTTCTGCTTTTATGAATGATCTATTATGTTTTAAAGGTTTACAATCCCCAAAACTTCCTCCCATTTTTACCAAAAATGGGAAGCAGTTACAGACATTTTGATGCTTTCCCATTATTATGGTCTGTGAACTAATCCTATTTAGAGTAAAATCTTGTATCTCAAAATTACTTAATTCAGGCTGTATCCTTGAATTTGAAGTCACGAACTTTAACCAACTCAATTTTAAATCAGGGCTTTTTTTTTTTTTTCCAGACACAGGCTAGCTGATTATCATGAAAGTATTCAATGCACTTTTTGAAATCTGACTATGAAATCTACAATATATGGAAAACTATATTTGATGCTAAATAAACAGAACTTGAGAAAAGCAAAGTCTCATGATAGATAAAATACACACTAGAAAATTTCAGCATCATATTTCTCCATGGTGTTGTCTGGCATCTCAAGCCTGCCACATGCAATTTTATTGACTTTCATTATCAGTATTGTGGACATTTCCCAAATTGCTCCAATATGCAACAGATGCAACTTGTAGAAAGCATTCAATGGCAAAGAAAACTCAATATCTGGGCCAGTGCTTTACCTAATGGAAGCTTAATTGCCTAGCAGCTGCTCCTTGAATGTTGGACTTGTATATTTCCTAATTGTCAAGTCTAGCATTTGGTTGTTCAGATCAGTCAAGGTGGCTGACAATTCCCTTCCTTATAAAACCCATGCAGTTTGCTAAATTTTCTTTAGTTGAGAGAAGGAGTCATTGTTTTTTGTTTGACTGAAACACTTCCTTTTCCTCTTCAAATTACCTATAATACAATAGTGCTCAGACAGCAGATGTTTCAGCTTAGAGAAGTCAAAATGTGTTTGCAACACATTACCTTACAGTAAGGGTGTCAAACTGGTGGCCTGCAGGCCAAATGTGTCATGCGCAGACCACTCTCATCCCAGCTCCGTGAAGGGGGAAAATGTCACGATACGTCACATGATGGCAACGTGACGCCGCTAGTTTTACACCCATGCCTTACAGCATGACCAAAGCATGGTATAACACAATGTTTGAGTTTGGGTTTTGAAATGCATGTCTTAGCATTTATATACTATTAAATCCAACAATATTAACTGTTCAAAATCTTCCTAAAATGTTTTACATCAACATCAACAACAATTTTTAAATCTATCTCTATATCTGCTTATCCTTTAAAAGTATAAATAAATGCTTCTTATGAGAAAAGCAAGATGAGTACATTTTTTCCTGCAATTATTACTATTTCTGAAGTTGATTATGTTTATGATTTTGCCATATGTAGACACACAATGCAACATTTACCTTGATTGCTGTAATTTTATTCTATTTTTAAATTTCTCTGTATAAAATACAACATCCATACAGTAATTATTAAAATCCCTTTAAGAAGCCATTTATGTTTCCCCAGGAGCCATTATTATTTCATTGTATAGATTTCATAGTTGGATTCATATAAAATGCACTGAATATTAATAAAACAACACTTAAATTTATTGAAGTGTATTGCACAATTATTTCTTTAATTGCTTTTGTGAGGGAATTATTGCTTTGCATTGCAATAAAAGAAGAACGTAGTGGTTTTGATAAGATCTCCAGGGCAAATTTTACCAGGCTGCAACCTTGAAATCCATTCTCTTTCCCTTAAAGATGTTTACTCCTCTTAAAGAACTATACTTCTTTCCAACTCTAGAATAAGATATTGATGACTTAAGTTGAAAAAAATTATATAACTAGAAACTAAAAAAATAAATAGAAACGTGCAGTTTGCATTCTTTTAATAATAAAGTAAATCTGATATAAAGATGACACCATATACATAGTTATTTGATTTAAAATATAGGCATGAAGGCAAACATTCCTTAGCTTAGGCCCTTATTCATTGATTAATACTAAGCTCTGAATTGTCTCAACTGGATATACCACTGAAATGGTGAGTGCCAGTAAAATAAGAACCATATCAATGAAACAATTTTCCCCATTTTCTGCCATCTGCCATTCCCCCAAATCTTTGGGGAGTTTTGCAACAAATTTTCAATATATAGGAAGGAGGGAGAGGAAAGGAAGACAGGCAATCGCATGGCACCATATTTTTTTCCTTCTTGACAAGATCAAATCATGTTTTTGCTTGATGATTAGTTAAGACTAGTCATTTCTCTTGGTTATATATTGGTTCCCATGTAGCTCTAAAACATTTTCTCATTCCAAGTTGTATTTGGTTTCACCTACTGTACATCTAATCTAGTTCCACCTAGTCTCACCTACATCCAACCTAATTTGAGGCTAAGGGCCATATTTAGCTTATGGATACCATACCAGGAGATGATTCTCAAAAGAAGGTGAAGCCAAGACAAAGGAAAGGGCTTGGTGAGGGTAAACAATGAATTTGATTTAATTTAAAGGTAAATTTGTTCAAATTATATTAAAATAATTATGTGGAGATCACATGGTCATTCCCTATGTATTTAATTGTTTCCTCTTTCTATTGCCTTAAAAATGGGCATCTGGTGATTGTATTTAGAGGGACTCTAGACTCATACTTATAACATAGAAGCCATTGAAAAGACCATCCTGGAGATCTAGGCTCCCAAACAAATGCAATTTTTACAAGGAGTTAGAATAATGCTACTTTGTACAGCACCATCAGCATGCATATGCTCTCATTGGAAGTTTGATGTTTTCTCCTCACCATCAGTTTTTTTTTCTCTAGAAAACTTGTAAATACTAAGCCAATTTTGAATTGCACTGAGGTGAATTTGCCAGTTATCTCTGAATCAGAGCATAGCTACTGTATATCAGTACAGAACAACAGTGAAAAGTATTCTGTACCTGGAGTGTCTGAAAACATCCTGCACGTGGGAAACAATGAGAAGGAGCCTATTTTGCTTAGATAGGGAAAAGAAATATGACATAAATGGATGGATGATGGGAAAAGGCAAAACGTTTTTTGGGGCATTTTGGTCATGTGGAGAAAGGCAAGTAAACCTTAATAAACAAGTATCTGCCTTTTCCAGATACAGACCATGTCAATTGACAGCCTTAGATAATTGAAATTAAAAAATGAGAAATTACAACCCTTTGGGACATAAAGATATATGTTGCTTCTTTTGTTTTCTTGCAAATATAGATATATAATCATCATGCTATTCTCTTTTGAAGCAAACAACATTATACAGATCACAGAAAAGAGTGTAAGAAATAATAATAATAACAATATAATAATATTATTGTAATAAACCCAAACCAAAAACAACTGGAGCACCACTTGAATACTATTGGCATTGACAAATTCACCATTAATCAATTGCAAAAGGCAGCTTTACCTGGTTACAGCTTACATCCTGCAATGATATCTCTAACAACATCAAACATCAACATCTGCCTATCATGGGCCTTGGGAAGGACTTGAAACACTATGAGTTTGTCCACTTGATAGGTGGACAAAAATGCCAAATCCAGTCTGAACATCTGGCTGACTGTGTGACAAACAATAACATGAGTGAATAATCTAGGTGATTTATCTTTAAACCACCCAGAATCATTCTGAAAATGAGATGGGCAGTATCTACATTTGATTGATAAACAAATAAACAAAGAAAGAAACAATGGCTAAAACTAATTATTGCATCCTAACACCATTTGCTTTATCTTTCAATATCTTTCTATTTTTACAAACTACCCTTCTTTCCACTATACTGTATCTATAAAAATGTCTTGTTTTTTTAACTTTCTCTTTCTTTTTTAAGATGTTGTTGTCTCCATTAGCCACCATTTTTTAGTCTTTCTCTTTTAATTCACCCATTTACTTGACTTTCATCAAAAATTTCACAATTCAATCCTGTCATTTTCTCTACATGACATCTCTTTATATTCAGCAACTGTTCATTTTTGTTCTTCTCTCTTCTTTTTCACCATGAGTGTTTCTTAAGTATCCAGTTCCAGTGCCTTCAATTTTATGTTCCCTAGACATACCCAACTCTTATTTCCATTTAACAATATGAGGAGAAAAATGCTCTTATACAAAGCCATTGTTACTTTGTTGACTTTCATTCCTTACAATAGACAGCAGAACATTTATACCAGGATTTACACATTTTAACATTTTTGGTTACCTTGTCTGTTCACTTTATATTTATCCTCCCTTTAGTTTTGGTCAACTCAAGGAAGCATATATAGCTAAAGCTCTTGCCTCATATTTTCCCCAAAACAAATGGGTTAGGTTGAGAAAGATCACTGGCCCAAAGTTACTCAGCTGGCTTTCCTGCCAAAAGAGAATTAATGAATTCACTAGAATTCATAGTCTCATGGTTTTCAATTCTTGTATCTTAGTCATTACACCAAAATGTGTCTCTTTAATATTTATATTCAGTAAACATGAACTTCACAAACTCATCTACTTCTCCAGCTTTTGCTATTTAAGCCTAATTTGAAATTGTTCACACCAGTGGCAATACCAAACACAATTACCTTAATCTTTGACATATTAATTCGCACAACCAAATTCCATCATGTAATATAATAATTTGTATCATCTATACTCAAAAATATACTTACTTATCACCACAAGTATTCCCTAGACTGTTATCTATAAATGCAGTAAATAAGCAAGAAGACATCACACATCTTTAACACATTGTTGAGTGCCGAACAGCAACTATCTGGTTTGCTCTTTCCTGTCTAGTAGAAATCAGTGCACTTCATCATTCTGCCAATCATGTAGCCCACTTGTTACTAGATATTCAGAAACTCCAACACCTAGTGCAGTCCTTGTTGACCCAAGTGACAACCAATCCAGTATGGGTTTCTGCAAGTTACATTTTGCCATGTTGTTTATGTAAGAGATATTCTTTGTCTGGCTCCTCTGATGAGACCTTCCTCAGAGCATGGAAGCCCCACAACCACATCAAAGTGCTTCACTATGGGACTATTATTATTATTTAAATGTATTACAGCCATCCACTCCAAAACACTCTGGGCAGCTTATATCAGATATACAATTCATAACATAGCAACGAAGCATAAAAATCCAGGCAAAGCAGCCATAACAGTAAAAAAACACAATAGGGGCCCATTAACACACTAACTCCAGGCCTAAGAAGAGAGACAGCGCTTAAGGACTTTCCAAAACTCTAAAAAAATGGTTGCCATACAGACATATTGGTGGATACTATCCCAGAGGGAAGCTATTGCAGCAGAGAAGGCACACTTCTTTCTAACAAAATGACAATGTTTATTTGACTTGAAGCATGCCTGTTTTGCCTGAATATAAGGATGGACAGAAACTGAGACAGGTAGTCCCATAGATAACCAGGCCCTATGTCACAAGCCCAGTCTTACTCCAAACATGCTCACACTATTCTATGCAAATTAGAATATTCCTTACAAAGCAGCATTCTGTTGCTTACATTCCACTAGCTAGGAGATATGTCAGTATATAGACTCTGGATTCTTTTCCCAATAGCATGTATGTATCATAAACATGATATAGAAAGACCATGAAAGCTGTTGCATTCTCTCTCTTTCCTTAACACTCTTTCATCCTGTTTGTATGTAAGGGATTTAATGTTCTCTTTTGTTCTTTGTTTTAATTCCAGCGGGGAAGGCTAATCCATTGAACCCTTCTCACAAAAAGCTCAAATAAATGCATAAATCACCATCTGCTTAAAGGAAATGTACATTTGAATTTATATGATATTTGTTTAAGTCTCAGTCTAGCTGCATAAGTTTGTCAATGCTTGAACTTCTCATCTGTGAGTGGCCACATAACATTATAACTGTTCTGAGCTGACATTGAAGACTATTGATAACTACACCTTTGGGATATCATAAATGCATCAAGTAAGTCTCTGCCAAACATGGAAACTTCCAGAGATAAGACTCAAGACTCACTTTATTATCCAAGTAAAGGCATTTGGAATTAATTTTAAAATAAAGTTCTCAAAAGCCTATTTATCTATGTTTTAAAATTAAAGAAAAAACAATAAGAACATGACCTTTTTATTCATTTGACTATAGAGTTTATGTTCATAGCCCCATTTAAATACAAAGCTTGTCTGCTTGTAAAATGAGCTTTCAAGTGCTGAGCTGACAAACCCCAGGGGAAAATATGTCTTTTATTAACAACTGCTAGTTCAATTCTAATGTTTAGGAAAAACCTACTCTTGCAGGAGTAAAAGGTATCTTCAGATTCAGAAAACTGCTGAGTGAGATGGACCAGGTTGTTTCTGTTTAGTGTTCTGTGTCCAGGGCCTGTTATCTGCTTCTTTCTTGGCTGATTGAATTTAAATTGCCTCAGAGAAAAACCATCAATTTTCTATGTTATTCAGCTTCTATTATCTGAATGATGGGATGAGTACACAGCATACCTTGCTGCATTATGAAAGATAATGCATGCAAATATGCCCAACTGTGGTTTCTCTATGTTTCTAAAAGTACGCAGTCTTTCCAAAGCAAAGCAATTTGTTATTAATGATGAAAGATCAATAATGCCAAACTATCCATGGCAAATGCATTTATTTAGGAGAGAATCAAAGCCCTGCTGGATCAGAATAATGGCCCATCTAGTCCATCATTCTGTGTCACACACTGGGTCAACAAGATGCAGTCAAGAAGCTCAGAAATTCTACCAATGCTCATTAGAACTGATATTTCGGATATAAGAGCCACCTTGGTCTATCGGTTAAGGCATCCAGCTAGAAACCTGGTGACCATGAGTTTTAGTCCCACTTTAGTCCCATGGTGGTGCAGTGGTTAGAATGCAGTACTGCAGGCTACTTCTGCTGACTGCTGGCTGACTGCAGTTTGGCAGTTCGATTCTCACCGGCTCAAGGTTGAATCAGCCTTCCATTCTTCTGAGGTCAGTAAAATGAGGACCCAGATTGTTGGGGGCAATATGCTGACTCTATAAATCACTTAGAGAGGGCTGTAAAGCACTGTGAAGCGGTATATAAGTCTAAGTGCTATTGCTATTGAGGCATGAAAGCTGACTGGGTGATTTTGGGCCATTCACTCTCACTTAGCCCATTGTGAGGAAAATAGGCAGAGGAAAGAGTATTAGGTATGTTTGCTGCCTTGGGTTATTAATAAAAATAAGAAAAGCAGGATAGAAACAACAAATGCCTATAATGCAAGAGGCAATCTACCTAAAGTAGTGGCCTTTGATAGCCAATGAGCAAGAGCCATTGCTATGTAGCTTCTGGTTGAAGAGATTTAGTGATATGTGCTAAAACTCTGAGAACTCTCTGAGCAAAATGATAGTCATTCCAAATACACAAGTTTTGGCCAAACTGTTATCACTAGCCTTTGATTTTATTCCATTTCTTGGTTTCCTGACTTTATTCTATTTCATTTATATTTTACTTTTTGATTCTCTCTCCCTCTCCCTAGACTATTTACTTTAATCCAGTTAGAATTTATATTTGTTATGTGAATTTCTGCAAATATATTGCTTTATGTTACTTTTGGGATATATCATTTAGGCACAAAGTGCTCATTCTAAAGGAAAGGACCAACAAAACTATATATTGGGGGAAATCATTTGTAAAAATGAAGTATTGCTATCTTTCTGGGCATTTTTGTAATATATCATTTTTAAAAATTATTTTCTCTAACACTATATTTTTGTAGACTTCTCTTTAATATAAAGCCTTGGTGAGCGCTTTCTTACAATGTATATACATTTTGGTGCACAGGTTTGGTTGAGTTGTGGCGCAGTGGTTAGAGTGCAGTACTACAGGCTACTTCTGCTGATCACCAGCTGCCAGCAGTTTGGTCGAATCTCACCAGGCTCAAGGTTGACTCAGCCTTCCATCCTTCCGAGGTCGGTAAAAATGGGGACCCAGATTGTTGGGGGCAATATGCTGACTCTGTAAACCGCTTAGAGAGGGCTGTAAAGCCCTATGAAGCGGTATATAAGTCCAAGTGCTATAGCTAAATAATGGAAAAGTGCCATTAACTCATAGATTTCATACAGTAGGGTAGGTGTCCTACAGAAGAACTTTCTACTATAAGAAAAAAACAACAATTGGCCAAGTTAAGTTCAGTACATTTATTTGGACTCAAGTTGAACCATGTTGCTATGAGATAATTTTATATCTGCCAGCCCTAGGAAGCTTGTGTTACTGTTGATTGAGAATGTTTCTGAAGAGTCTGGTTTAGGGGGAAGGCTTTCTGGCAATCTTAAGTAATTACTTTAATTTCACTATACTTTGAACTAATTTGTAAACAAGCTGCTAGCATGTAGCTTGTGATAAACTTATTAATGTAATCTTCATGTTGTCTTTCCTAGCAATAGGCAATTTTGTCATAGACACATGATGTAATAGACATCATGGTGGACGTAATAGACCGGTGCCTGGATGATGTAAGGGTCTGGATGGGAGTTAACAGACTCAAGATAAACCCAGATAAGACCGAGTGGATGTGGATATTACCTCCGAAGGACCAGATTGATCGTCCTTCCGTGGTTCTGGGGGAAAAAAACTTAATCCCCTCAGAACGGGTTCGCAATTTGGGTGTCCTCCTGGACTCACAGCTGAGATTAGATCAACACCTGACAGCAGTGGCCAGGGGGCCCCCATCGCCCAGTGAGGTCGAACAGGGTTGGCCTTCTTCAGGTCCCGTCGGCCAGACAGTGCCAGCTGGCGGGACCGTAGGGGAGGGCCTTCTCTGTAGCCGCTCCGACTCTGTGGAACCAACTTCTCCCCGAGATCCGTACTACCCCCACCTTACTGGCTTTCTGTAAAGCCGTTAAGACCTGGCTTTTCCGGCAGGCCTGGGGCCAATAGTTGTCCTGATTGGCCCATGCATGGTTGTGTGAATGTTTTATTTTAAATATAGATGTTTTTGTTTTTTTAAAATTGCTTTTATATGTTTTATTTTTTTATGATGTAAGCCGCCCAGAGTCCTTCGGGAGTTGGGCGGCATATAAATTTTGTAAAATAAATAAATAAATAAATGTAGGCTGTCTTAATTTAAAAAAAAATCAGAACATTTAGTTAAGCTCTGAGCCTTAGCTGTTGGTGAGGACAACAGCTATACAATTATATGGCAACATTGATTTCCATGCAGTACAACTGGTTACTGCCAACTAACGTAAATCTTGGGGCTCCTGGTGACTAAGAATATGGATGTGAAATTTTCTCCCATTTCTTACCTTTCCTTTCTTTTTTTTTGTTTGTTTGTTAATAAAATCCATTTATGCACCAGTACCATGGTATTCTTCTTGTCTTGAATCTATATGAGTAAAACCTTTGTTCTGCAAAACAATATGTATATTCAAGAAATGGAAAATGGATGAGTTTGCCCAGCAGTGAATAGAATTAATTTATCTGCATTCCTTAGATTTTTAAGAGCAGTATTTTTCTCCACTGACAATTTTGTAGTATTTTGGAAGGAAAGTATGGAATGATGTCATAAGCACCCACAAATAACAGAGGAGAGAACAAAAAAAAAAAAAAAGAGGAAATGGTTTGCATCTTTTGTACCAAAAGCAGCTGTTAATGCTTGAAGAAGAAGAAGAAGATGATGATGATAAGAACTGGGTGATAATGTCCCTATTTGCAAAGTAATATTTGCAAACCTTTTCATAAAGGATTGCAATAAATTCAAGGATAATTGAATGTGGGGGAAAGGAAAACTGACAGATTCAGCCAACTAAGCAAAGAGCCTGAGTGCTTAGCTCATAAAAGTCAGCATTTTAATCTCTGTGTATTGAGACACATTTATGATGCAGGTTCCTCATCTTTAATAGCTTAATGGCAGATAGGCTGTAATCGGTTTGCATCTCCTCTATACCTGATGAATTTGGCTGGTGCAGATGGGTAAGAATTTTGTGTGCCTCATTTCTTGATGCAAAGTTTATTTGGAAAGTCCTTGAAAAGGCACAGTATGTAAAAGTGAGAGTTTTAAAAAATTAGAATGCAGCAAAAATGAAAGATAAATCCTTTCCTAGCTGATCGAATACAGAGCAGGGGAAAAGAGTAGCAGAAGCTAACTTCAAGCAAGATCTGCTCTACCAAGGACAGCTCCACAGCACCAGAGCCAACATTTCCAAAGAAAGGAGCATGGAGCAGAGGTGCGCTGACTTGTGTAATATGTAAAATCAGTAGTAAGGTTATATAGATTTTGGAAAAGGTGCTTTATTTTAATGAAAATTCAAGAAAAACTGCCTCTTGAAGCAGTTTTGGGAAGTGATGCAGCTTCTATATCTTAAGAACAGAGCAAAATAAAGCAGATGTGCTGCTTTGGTTCGCCTACCCAACTAGCAATCACAATATCCTCTTCTTCCCCAAAACTGCTCCACATCATGACACCTCTTCATCACTTCATCTCATCTAAGTGATGAATGTTGCCTTTGGGGTGCAAAGCTGCTTGTCAAGGCAAATTGAAGCCACTATGCACAGGCCTATGAAATAGCTTCAGCCAAGTTTTTGTTTGTTTATTCATCTTATTTCCATATCCACCCATCTCAACAATAGCAATAGCAATAGCACTTAGACTTATATACCGCTTTACAGTGCTTTACAGCACTCTCTAAGCGGTTCACAGAGTCAGCATATTGCCCCCAACAATCTGGGTCCTCATTTTACCCACCTCAGAAGGATGGAAGGCTGAGTCAACCTTGAGCCGGTGAGATTTGAACCGCTGAACTGCTGAACAGTCAACTCAAGTTACTCTGAGGGGTGTACATCATTATAGGATTCTGTCTTTCCACAGGCTTAGAGTTACTCCATGTGGACAATCTTTATTTGGTTATTTAGAAGCGTTATAGCCACCCAACTCCAACTGACTCTGAAAAATGATCTTATAAGTTCATTTCAATGCATGTGAAATGAATATGTTTATTTCAACCACAGGGGGAAGATTCCAGGCCAAGCACACATTCTCATTTATCCTTCTCCAAATTCATAGTCACAAGGTAACCTACATATGTACAATTCTAAGTGCAAAAGTGGTACATCTGGGATACTACTGAAATACGCACATGCAGATACACACACACACACACACACACACACACACACACACACACACACACACACACACACACTGTCTCCTTCAAAAAAAGTTGTTCAAAATAACTAACTAAATAATACCAATACATCATCAAAAGACAATTCCATAACTGTGATAAATATCCAGACAAGAAACCAAAGAGCCAAAATCAATAACTGTGGAAAGGTGTAACTATGGAAACAAACATAAATGTCTTCATTAGCCATACTAACATTAAGAGAAAATATTTAAATTAAACATTTGTGGCAACACCAGATATAGCAGATGCAGCATTATTGCGCGAGCTCTCTCCTGCATCACCTCTCCTGCCCATATGCCATTAACAATGACATATTTAAGAGTAGCATTAAATAATGGTTAGATAGTCAGTCAAATAATCTGGTTCCAAACATAGAAAAGACCAGCATCAAGTGCAGTTGAGTTAACCAAAAGATCCCATCTTTAACTTTGCCCCATGTAAACTACAAGAAAATATATCACCAAAAGTTTGTTTTCAAATGGTTTTCAAGAGCAGATCCATATAAAGATGTTTTATTTTTTATTTTTTTAAAAATTACATCTTGATTATATACACAGTAGTAACAGATATTAACATAAACATTCTTTCCTCAATCTTCCTGTTTCCTACAATTACTTTTACCACTAGGAATTTACCTGTACTACATAGCTTATAAGAGTTACACTCTCCATGTATTAGTAATATGGGTATTCTTAAATTCAGTAGTAAACATTGTTCTACAAGAGTTTTGGGAACTGGGCATAACGTGCCAGTTCTGCCACTATTTTCTGAGTTCAAGTGTTTAGAAGAAAGAAAGCTACCCATGAAGCACAAAGTATAACAGGCTTTTTTTCATCCTAAGTTTCTTCATTTGCAATTCAGGTCAATGAGTAGCTATCAAATACTGTAAAAAATATTTAGTTTCTGCATCCACAGTCTGAAACATCATGATAAACTGAGGGCACAAGATGGGCAACATGTTAAGAAGGTTTTACACTTAATTCTGTAGCGGCTAAAAACATACACTCTAAAATTAGATCCTGAGTGTACAGCATGAAGTGGATTTGTTGCTGAAATGTGATTCCAAGAAAAGCATTGGCTGATAAATTTCATGGCCTTTAGACTCTAATGGTCAGAGTATGGGAAATAAACAAGATGAGTTTGAAATCTCAGTACAATGAGGCAAATATGATTTAATAAATATTGTGGAGAACTGGTGACATGACCATGGCTGGAACATAAGATACCATTTGTCCAAAAGGAATAGAAGTAATTGAAAGGGCGGATGAGTTGCAACACACATTAAAGAAAGTCCATCTCTGTTGACGAATCTGAATGAATGAATTTGGAATACTATAGAGAGCCTATGAATTGTAAGCTGCCGAGAGACATTGATTGAGATGGGCAGCTATAGAAATTGAATGAGTGAATGAATGAATGAATAAACAAACAAACAAATAAATAAGTGTTAAAATAAGTGTCTATGGAGATTCTCAGTCATCCAGGTCATGGTTGTCCCAAAGGTGCTTTTTTCAAGAGGCAACTCTTGAGTAAGCTTGATTAAGGATTAATCAACATAAAAATAGTACATACCACCCTTTAAAAACACTTTTATAGTAGCTATATGTGCCTACAATTTTTTTGGTTTACACATAATGAATTCAATTAGTAGTTACTGAAAACTTCTCTTTTTATCAGAAGAGAACCCAAATAAAAACCCCAAAATTAATTTTCCTAAATAAAATATTTCAGACATGACAAGCAGCAAAATAATACAAAGAACTACCTGACAAAGTAAACAAATGCCTGTTCCTGTCTCTGTTTTCAGTCTGAACTCTTGGCCCATGCTAGCTATGTGATGTACCCTATTGCCCCCTGCAAGAGGTTTCCAATGGAGAAGAGGAAGGTTGAAAGGGCAGTCTTGTACTTTCCAATATTTAAGACATTTATTCACAGATATTTACTTCCAGAGACAGTGGTTCATGCCATGAATCCATTATGTAGCACAAAAGAAACTGTTGTGCAAGAAAGATGAGAGTCAATAATAAAAGATTCTGTAATAATTCTTCCATCCATGCAGTGCAACACTTGTCACCTTTATATTGTCTCCTTACTTCTAAGATTACATACAAAAGAGATAGAGAAATGTTTTGCTGGGGGAAAAATATCCTATGAACTATACCAAGAGCCATAGTTATTCAGTGGCCTGCAAAATTTAATGAAGACATTTTTCTTAATTCAGGATGAAATCAAGAAGGATATTGCAGAATGTCATTTTTCTGCTTTGTTGTTATCTAGCCAAATCTGGATATAAGTATTTTGACATTATTATACCATCTTCACTTTGGTCTCATAACCAGCCTCTTCCTCTTCATTCTTATTCTTTTTAGAATGAAAAATAATTGATGGAACCCACTTTCTAGATTTTTGTTATATTCACTGAAAAGTTACACCTATAAAAATTCAGTTCAGCCCTAATAAGAAACACAGAAGGAATAACACTCTTACATATTGCTGTGCCCCATCTGTTATATATTGTTCTGGGTGTAGTTTTTGGTGTAGTAATTAATATGCTGGACCAGATTAAAATCTTTCTCAGCCATGACAGTTTACTAGAAGACTGGCCAAATCACTCTTTCTTAGCCCACCCCACCTGAAAGACTAGTTGTGGAGATAATATGAATGGACTACCCTATATAACTACTTTGGGAAAAATGTGATGTCCTCACATGATCCACGAGATAAGCATTCTTCCTTCTTTAAACAATGAAAAAGAAAAGAAAGAACAAAGACACCCTGTTATCCAAGAAGGCAGCCTGAAAGACTAGTTGTGGAGATAATATGAATGGACTACCCTATATAACTACTTTGGGAAAGCAAAATGAAGCAGAAGCAAAAGGCACAAATAACCGTGATGAGACACACTCATTTTTAGAGACTTCTGAGGTGATGAGTCTTCATTTCAAATATCACCCTTTAACATCAATTCACTAGGTGGTGTTACTGTAAATGTTCCATTTGTTATTCTTGTTCCAGCTCTTCCATCTGCAACACGAGGATAAAAATACTGACATATCATCCAAGGCAGTTGTAACAGCTGTTGAATAATATATGTGCAGTGCTTTGAACACTGGAAATGTGCTCTAGAAATGTTATGTATTATTAAGACAGCTAATGTTCATTCCTGGTTCATCTTTCTACTATTTATTATATAATTTGATCCCAAAAATTCATTTATGTTTGAAGGCCATGGAACTAATTTCCAGGAACATGCTAGGATTGTATTTATCTACATGCTGGCCCTTCCTCTTTTTCTACCATTTGTTGACACATTACTCATGTATCTGAATCCCTGCACTGTTTCTCCATTCCTCCTTTGCCATTCTTTTTTAACTGTAAATTCTCAGAGAGGCTTTTCTCATTTTATGTGCTATACAAGCAGACTATCGTGGCAAAATAAAGAGTGCTAAAGTAAATAGGCTTCCTTTAAAAAAATCACAGATTTTGGTATTTGGAATGTTTAACCTCATGTCACAGGGAAAATAAATGGACTTTTATAAGAGGCATTTCCATAATCTGACTTGCTTGCTTTGATGCTTTATTTTTTTCTTGTGAAGGAAAAAATAAGAGCTTTAATTGGCCTTTTAATGAATGGCTTCATTGCAGATGTGTACATGTGTATGTGTGGGAGAGAATTACTTGCAAAGTCTCCTCTACACTGAAATCACAAACTATGCATCAAACACAAAAGAGATGCTCTTAAAATCTATCCTTTTTTTGTTGCTGGCATTATGGATGGATTCTATTCATGGTAAATTAATCTCATAGTCCTCTCCACTTCCAGGCGTAAACATTTATAGATACATTTCACTCTCCCATGTTCTAAAGACATCAATTTGAAATAGAATTGCAAGTTTTAATTTGTTTTGTTTGTTTTATCCTGCCTTTATTACTTTTATAAATAACTCAAGGCACCAGGCATACATAATTCTTTCCTCCTGCTATTTTCTTCTAAATTTATTTTATGTCAGCCAACCTTGAAAGAACATTCCTACTTATCTCTATAGAATGTTGGGGGAGGGAGGGAGGGAGGGAGGGAGAGGGAGGGAGAGGGAGAGGGAGAGGGAGAGGGAGAGGGAGAGGGAGAGGGAGAGAGAGAGAGAGA
>QLTV01003132.1:448506-461578 GCA_003457575.1 Thermophis baileyi | reverse complement strand
TCAGCTGGGGCAAATAAGTTTACACATGATGCAATTATATTGCAATCTTGAGTCCTTTCTTTTCTTTAATGCACTTTTATTGTTAATAATCTTTCTGCAATAGGCTTTGTCCATTGTTCCTTCGTATGACCATTCTTATATAATGGATAAATTCTTTGCTTTCATCAGAATTATCATGTCTATATAGATTGGCCCCAGAAGTGGGCCAATGTATATAATCTAATCATGCTGATTAGACTATCTTAGTTTGGTCTTGGTTTCTAATCTCCTGCAGCGTCTGAACACCTTCTCTGACTTTAGCTATGTATGTCAGCATCATTCCTAAGAACTGGTAGCATAAAGTCAAAGTTAGTAGAAGAAGATACAGGCACTTTTTTTTCTATCTAAACTCATTTAGAGATAACAGCAAAATGTTATCATGTTTTGTTACTATCACAACCTCTTTTGGGCTAACATTTTTAAATATAGTCAGTAAATCAAGACTATGTTTTTCTGTTCTCCTGTTCCTTTTCCTTTTGGGCTCCCTACTGAAGACTTGAGGTTCTTTAAAAAAAAGAAAGAGAAAATAGTTTTGTTAATGACTAGAAGATATACCGGTAGTTTATTTTTAACAAGGGAATTTGAAAGTAAGTTGAAGGCAGGTTCTTTAAAAAAGTTCATTCAGTATTTTGAAAGAGCAGAGGAAGTTAACTCTGTCCAGATTACATGCAAGCATACTTCTTTTTCCTTTTTTCACATATATACTAACAGATAAGGTTGAAAAGATCAGATAGCGTTTTGTTTTGCCGGATAATAAATTATTCTACAATATTTTCCTTTCCAGTAAAAAAGTTTTTTCCTTTAATTCTATTTCATAACCTCTAGATGGAGCTTATGTATGGAGACTGCTTTGTAATACATATTATAATACTTCCTATTCAAATTTGAAAAACCAGGGTGCTGTCAGTCTAATGGCTCTACTCTGTGACATATTTCACTGCTTTGCAAACTATATTTCCATGAATGTTAATGTGACCATTGATTTTACAGTGTTTGCAATTTGTTTTGGAAATCAAATTGATCCTATACTTGAGTTATGCCTTCTGTAGGGGATGAAATTGTCCTTCTCTAGTAGAATAAATGTAAGAATAGCAGGATATTGTATCTGCTAGATCTTTATTTCAGTATTAGATCTTTAGTAGCACCTGCTTGGCAAAATATACAATATACGATGCTTTTTATTTCACTACATATGGGCATTATTTTAATGGACCCTAATTGAATCCAATAAAGAATATGACAAAAGTGCATCTGTGGTTTGGGCTTTCCATGGATAAGCAAAAACATTTTTGAGACATACATATGCCTAGCTATGTGATCAAGAACTGAAGGAGCCGAGGTGGCGCAGTGGTTAGAGTGCAGCACTGCAGGCTACTTCAGCTGACTGCTAGCTGCAGTTCGGCAGTTCAAATCTCACCGGCTCAAGGTTGACTCAGCCTTCCATCCTTCCGAGGTGGGTAAAATGAGGACCCATATTGTTGGGGGCAATATGCTAACTCTGTAAACCGCTTAGAGAGGGCTGTAAAAGCACTATGAAGCGGTATATAAGTCTAAGTGCTATTGCTATTGCTATCATAAATGATCAGTGAAATAATATAGAGACCCACATTATACTTCAGTGAATGCAGACTTTGAAAAAAATTGTGGATATATTGAAAAAAATTGAGTGCATATAAGCTAGTGAGAGGAGGCTTCTGTTTGTAGGAAGCTCATGTAGTTTAATACTGTGATTCTCCTTGTTTTCCCTAGCTCTAGATTTCAAATTTCCAGTATGTCTATTACAAAATGATTTCTCTTCTCTTCTCTTCTCTTCTCTTCTCTTCTCTTCTCTTCTCTTCTCTTCTCTTCTCTCCTCTCCTCTCCTCTCCTCTCCTCTCCTCTCCTCTCCTCTCCTCTCCTCTCCTCTCCTCTCCTCTCCTCTCCTCTCCTCTCCTCTCCTCTCCCTCCCCTCCCCTCCTCTTCCTTGACTTTTCTGTTTGTAGTTTCTCTGACTCTGAGCCAAGATTAATTGCCTTGGAAATCTTATGACTCTCCAGTCTACCAGAGTAGCACTTAAGGTGGAAGAATGATTTCTCAAATGTTAAACTTCTTGGAGTTTGAATTGGACCCAAAGTTGTCTCAAGTATTCTTTGAAAGGGGGCAATGGAGATGGTAGGAAGTTAAACAGAAGGCAAATTGCTGATCTTCTGAAGGCTTCAGGCTGATAATTATCTCTTTAATTCACTTTGCTTAATGATGAAATTCTGCTTGGTTAACTCTGCTTGGGAATATCTTAGAACAAGAAGTGTACCCTGCTGAAATGACAATTACCTTTTCCAGAAAGTTCTGCAGAACATTCTCCAAATTCTCAATGATGACAATTTTTTTATTTGGAATTTTTACTTTGGGTCTATCTATACTTGATTCCTTGGGACAGTATTTTGTAGAATATGGCCTAGTGAAGAACATTGTGTACAATAGCAGAATAATAGAATAACAGAGTTGAAAGGGAGCTTGGAGATCTTCTAGTCCAATCCCTGTGCAAGCAGGAGACTCTATGCCATTCCAGACAAGCGGCTGTCCAGTCTCTTCTTAAAAGCCTCCAGTGATAGAGCAGCCACAACCTCTGAAGGCAAGCCATTCCACTGGTTAATTGTTCCCACTATTAGAAAATTTCTTCTTAGTTCTAGGTTGCTTCTCTCCTTGATTAGTTTCCACCCATTGTTTCTTGTCCTGCCTTCAGGTGCTTTGGAAAATAGGTTGACCCTCCTCTTCTTTGTGGCAACCGCTCAAATATTGGAACACTGTTATCATGTCATCCTTACACATTACACATTAACCATAGTCAAGGCTATGGTTTTCCCAGTTGCAATGTATGGCTGTGAAAGTTGGACCATAAGAAAGGCTGAGCGCCAAAGAATTGAGGCCTTTGAACTATGGTGCTGGAGAAGACTCCTGCGAGTACCTTGGACTGCAAGGCGATCAAACCGGTCAATCCTAGAGGAGATCAACCCTGACTGCTCTTTAGAAGGCCAGATCCTGAAGATGAAACTCAAATACTCAAATTAGGCCACCTAATGAGAAGGAAGGACTCACTGGAGAAGAGCCTAATGCTGGGAAAGATTGAGGGCAAAAGAAGAAGGGGACGGCAGAGAATGTGGTGGCTGGATGGAGTCACTGAAGCAGTCGGCGTGAGCTTAAATGGACCCCGGGGGATGGTAGAGGACAGGAAGGCCTGGAGGAACATTGTCCATGGGGGTGAGATGGGTTGGACATGACTTTGCAACTAACAACAACAACAATGTGTAATGTGTAAAAGAAAGATTTGGTTGATTTAAAGCACTCTACTACTCAAATAATATTTTGAGTATTTTTAATAATATTTTATATATTTTTTAATCTCCTAGCAAGGGAAAAGAAGCCATGTGTGGCAGTTGAACAGATATGAAGTATGTGCTGAGTTATGGTGAATGAGTTCAGTTGCTGTGATATTTCCTTTCCAGATCTGCCATTTACAGACTTCATACAGAGTGAAAGAATCAGGATCATAACTTCTTAGTCTATATTTTACTTCCCAATTAGAGAATAAGAAAAACCAGGCTATATGAGGTCAAGGGCTGGTTTATGTTACATGACAAACACGTACCATGCATAGACTAGTGATTATGTATCAGGTATAGCATTAACAACCCTACCCATGCACACAGATGTAAGCATTACCAAATCGTCCATTGTTGAAACGGGACTCTTTACTCTGTTGAACAAGTTTTAGAAGTATATATTGCCTTCTTTAAGGCAGTGTTTTACATAGGCATCATATCAGTCATTGGCTAGACTACTAAATTTTGAAAACTGCCAGGAAAATGAACTATGTGCTTCAAGGCAAGTTGTAGAAGACTAAAATAGACGACACATGCTATTATTATTCTGCAAGTTTTGAGAACAAACTTGTTGGTCAGGGAGCATATGAAAACAAATTATGTAATCATTTATCTGAAGTTAACAGACAATTTACAAACTAAAATGAGAAATGTACAACTTGACAAAAGATTAGGCAATAATTGCCTTTACATAAAAGGAAGCATATCTAGCGAGGAAAAATTTTCATGTAGTAGCTGAGCATTGTTGTGTAATTAACCAGATATTTTATATTCTTAAAGAATTGGAGCTATAAAACTACACACAGCTTCATTGTAATACAGAGATTGCCTTGAATTTTCCCAAGTTGTCTTCCCCTGCAAAAAGGCTTCTGCATGTGTGGTTGAGAATTATTTTGGTATTTCTCTTGATAGTTTTTTTTTGAGCTAACTAATTGTTAGCTCAGATTACTACTGCTGCATTGTTACTTTTTCAGATATAATGATTGGTTTTGAAAACAAAAACAAAACTACACCATCATAGATGCTTACCTTAAGCCTTCATTCCAACAAAAATCTTAATGGAAGAAAATATAGGTAGTCCTCAACTTACAACAGTTAATTTAGTGACTGTTCAAAGTTACAACGGCACTGAAAAAAGTGACTTATGACTGTTTTTCACACTTACAACCATTGGAGCATCCTCATGGTCATGTGATCAAAATTTAAATGCTTGGCAACTGGTTTGTATTTATGATGGTTGCAGTGTTCTGGGGTCATGTGATCACTTTTTATGACCTCCTGACGAGCAAAGTCAATGGAGAAACCAGACTTAATTAAGAACCACATTACTAACTTAACAACTACAGTGATTCACTTAACAACCATGGCAAGAAAAGTTGTAAAGACCTTAACAAATGTCTCACTTAGCAACAGAAATGTTGGACTCAATTGTGGTTGTAAGTCAAGGACTACTTGTATATGAGTGATAGTGGTAACAGAGGAAAGAATGTGCAAAATGAGTCTTTTTATGGCATAGAATCTGGCCTTGCTAAAATGAGTGGTTCTTGTTCTTTTTAAAGGCATATCCTAAGTATGAACCCTTGAATAACTCTGCCCCTACAAGAAGAGTTCTAAAGTCTCTCCACAACCTCTTATCTTTCCACCATTCCTGGGAAAGATCCACCTTGGGAATGAAGCTGCCAGCCACTTTTCCTTAGAGGAATCCATCTCTGACCTTTGTTTACTCAGGGAGAAGGAAGAGGGAGTCAACCTATTCTAAGAGGGAGTTAAGCTATTCTCCAAAGCACTTGACAGCAGGACAAGAAGCAATGGATGGAAACTAATCAAGGAGAGAAGCAATTTAAAACTAAGGAGAAATTTCCTGACAGAACAATTAATCAGTGGAATGACTTGCCTCCAGAAGTTGTGGATCCTCCAACACTGGAAGTTTTTAAGAAGATATTGGATAACCATTTGTCTGAAATGGTATTGGTATAGGATTTCCTGTCTGAAGAGGGGATTAGACTAGACCAGGGGTCGGCAACCTTAAACACTCAGAGAGCCATTTGGACCCATTTTCCACAGAAAAGAAAACACCAGGAGCCACAAAACTCTTCCTGTGCCTGACTATTTCCTGAGCGGCCACAAAACTAGCATATATAGTTGAATTAAAGATTCTGTTTTCTTCTGAAACTTTTCTTTTCTTGGATTTATCCATCGTTGGCCTACTGGGGGTCGAAAAGCTTAATAAATTGCACATCAGTGGGTGTCGCACATTGGCAGTGGTGACACATATTTTGAGTGACAGGGAGCCGCAGCAGAGGGATGAAAGAGCCACATGTGGCTCGAGAGCCACGGGTTGCTGACCTCTGGACTAGACCTCCAAGGTCTCTTCCAAATCTGTTCTGTTATCTGATAATAGAAGTAATGGCTAGAAGAAGAAAAATATGTGTTAAATGAGCACCCTTTATTCATTAAGAATTCACCCCTTTATTATATACATCAAGTTTTAAAAAAGTAGAAAGAAATTGAAAAGGCACAAAAAAAGAATGAAGAAGAGTGCTCAAAGAACAATGACTTCTCGAGGCCTTGAATTCAGCACCAGATCCTTCACCAGGGCTCTCTCCCATTTGCTTCCCCAATATATTAAAAATCCCACAGTTCAAAATGTAATCTATGAAATAAATTGCTTTATTTAGCTTTTACCAGTCCCTACTCTGTTGTATGTTGATTTCTATGGGTTGGTGGATTCTTTTCTAACCTAACTTTCAGCCAGCCATAAAGGAGAGATTATTCCCAAGGGAGAAGAAAAAAGAAAATGGAAATTGCCTACCAGTTAAGGAAAAGTCCACCTGATTGATCCTTACGTTGAGATTGGTTAAGAAGGCTTTAAACTTAAACCTGGAGTTTGGGAGAAATGCATACTTTATAGTCAGGAACTCAGATAAATGCCTTTGTACAGTAGAAAGTAGGTCAGTTGCTAAAATGTGCTGCTTAAACTATTCCAGGAAAAATCTGAAACAACACTGGTTTATGGCTTACATTATCTAACACCAATGCTCAGAGTATGGGAAACAAACAAGATAAAGTTTGAACTCTCAATACAATAAGGCAAACATGTTTTAGGAATAAGGCAAACATGTCACTGGAGAATGAGTGGGATGGCTCATTTGCAGGAAAGTAGAATAACATTTGTTCAAAAATAACAGAAGCGATTGAACTGGAGGATGAGTTGCACTGTATAAAATATATATCTAGTCTTGCTCAGAAATCAACATTAAGGAACATGGAAATGCCAAATAGCATGTGTGTTAAAACAAGAGAAAGAACAAAGAAAAGCAAGACTGCTGATGTCGTTGTCCACTATTTCCTTCCAAACAAAGATGTGGATGATTATTTGAAAGCAAATTACAGATCATTCAAAGAGGAATGATGTCATAGTGATGGGAGATTTTAATTACTCCCACATCTGTTGGGAGACAAATTCTGCCAATTGTGAACCTTACAAGAAATCTGACTTATTCTGCTGACATTTTCTTCCTTCAGGGAATAGATGAAGACATTGGAACATGACATAGTTGAGGAAGCGGAAGAAGCAGGAACATGGAAGAATATGACTTTATAATGCCAAAGTTCTTGAATTAAAGGGCAATTAAAATGGAAGACAGTCAAATATGTATTTCAAACTGGAGTGGATTTTAATCAACTTAGAGTAATGATCGAGAGGATCCCACGGCAGGAAATGCATTATGGCAAAAGAGCTCAGAAGAATCAGTAGAGAGTCATGTTTATTTATTTTTATTTATACCTGTAGTCATGTGACAAAGTGAGCTTTGCCAACAAATGTCATGTGACCCTAAGCAAGCCGTAGAAATTTATTTATTTGTTTATTTATTTTTATTTATTTTATAAAATTTATATGCCGCCCAACTCCCGAAGGACTCTTTTGTTGACTTTTTTTTTTTTTGCTTTTTGCATTTTGTGGTTTGCTTCTTCTTTAATGATGTCAATTCAGAGTTCTTCAAGCATTCTATTTATCAAATCATATCAAATCCATTACATCTATTATTTATTTTAAACACATAATCATATGGAATATTCCTCATTGCCCATCATGGATAACCCTTTTGGGAATATACTCTTCTAAAAAAATAGCTCACTGGAAGTGCTTACTCCTTTACTACTACAGGGTAATAATCAGTGGTGGGTTGCTACCGGCTTTACAACCGGTTCGCTGAGTGCGCACTTCACTGCGTGCGCGTGCGGAATTCAGAGAAAATAGAACTTCCGCGTTGCAAACTAGGCAAGGAGCACGGAAAACAGCTGTGGAGTGGCAATTCAATCTGCCGCCCCTGATCAGCTGGGCTTCGGAAGCAGAGATAAAGGTCAGTATAACCCAGGGGCAGGTGGGCGGGCCCACTTTCACAGATACAGAGAACCGGTTCTCTCTCGGCTTGGAGTCAGAGCTACCGGTTCTAAAGAACCGGTCCGAACCGGCAGCAACCCACCACTGGTAATAATTCATGAAGGAGTGGCTCTTTCTCGTTCCTTTTGAAGGAGTGTTCAAAGTAAAAGGAAAACAATCAATAAACTATCTGCTCAATTAAGAAGGCAAATTGCTAACAGGTCCAAAAGAAAAGGCAGAATTTTCCTTTAGTTTTCTCTAAATCCCACCAGGGAATTTTAAAGGGGTATGACTGGAATTTGAGAGGGATAGAAAATGGCCAGGAATGTCTCTTTATTCTGCCCAAGTTAAAAATTTCCATACCAGATAGTTTGATTCCTGGGATACTGTTGGAACTGATGGTATGGTTGAATGTATTAACCTTGAGAAATCCTGAAGAAGAGGTGAAGGGTCAAATGACTGGAGGAAAGCAATTAAAAAAAAAATTAAAAGGGGGAAGAAAGCCCCAGCAATTACAGCCTAGTCAGTCTGATATCAATACCTGAGAAGATTTTAGAGTAGATTATAAAAAGGTTGATGGTGTCTTGGAAATAATATGCAAATTGGCATAAATTTTTCAAGAACAAATCTTGCTGGTTAAATTTTAACCTTCTGTTTATCAGATTACTTGATAGATTATCAGAACTATATAGAATTTTGTAGAGATAGTATATCTTGACTTAAGCGTTAGACAAACCACCCCACAACATGCTGATTGACAAGCCCCTTAAGTGTGGGCTGGGGGCATGACAAGTTAGTGGATACATAGTTGCTTCAGAAATCATAGTTAAAAATGGTCATAAATAGTTCATTCTTTTACAATGGAAAAACAGTGTTAGTTTTCATTTATAATCATGAATTGTCCAGTTTTGGATTGTGGTACAGCTTCACTTTTGAAATAACAACTCTACTCTCTTGGCCTTGAAAACCTGGCTCTTTTCTTAGTTGTTGGGAGCAGAACATTAGTTTGGGCATGGATGCATTTGTCTGATGGTCTGTATTTTTAAGGAGCCTCAATGTATTTTTAGTTGGTTTTTGGTTTTAATTGTTCGTTTTTATTTGTTTGTTGGCCAGGGTTTCTTGAATAGAGGGACAGCTATATAAATGAATAAATAAACAAACAAACAATGGAACGCAGTGGAAAAAGTGAGCATTATCACTCTGTGCAGTCAAAAATTAATGAGAGTTTTAAAAACTGAACAGTTTTCTTTCTGTATGATAATATATTTTTATCCTTTATCTTTTCTCTCTTTTTTTCTGTTTTTCTCTTTATTGTACCTTAAAAAACCCTGCATAACAAAACCCCTATCATATAAAAACAATCATATCAAAGCCAGGGTGAAATGTTCCCGGTTTGGGCGTGCCTGCCGGTCGTCAGAGAGCCGGCAGCGATGGCAGCGCTAGGCTTCACCCACCCACCCGGACACCGCCATTTGGGTTCTTTTACCCTCTGCGCATGCACAAAGCATCCTGCGCATGCGCAGAGGGTAAAAGAACCCAAATGGTGGCATCTGGGCGGGTGGGCGAAGCCTAGCGCTGCCATCGCTACTGGCTCTCCAACGACCGGCAGGCACGCCTGAACCGGGAGCATTTCACCCCTGATCAAAACCACTGTGAAAACTAACACACACACATACAATTTCTTGTGTAATTTGTAGATTCCAGATTTTTGTTATTCTACATAGAAGCAGGGATTAGCAACCAACTTCAAACAAGAGCTATTGAAGATAGAATACTATAGGCTTATAGGAAACCATGCTCCATATGTTTTGCTAGGTGTTTATTTATTCTTGCAATATTTAAGATGGCTTGCATCAAATAGCTCTCAAAGGAACATGCAATGCAATGTTTACCAAAAGTGGGTTATTTCTATTTTCCTCAATCCTACATTGGAGATGTATATTATAGGTCAGTAATATTACCACTTAATTGGATGCCTTATATCAGTCTTGCCCATCTTGGCCCCTGCTGTACATGTTAAGATTAAAATTTCAACTTCCATAATTCCCATGAAGTGTTTTAATTTGCATTATCACTATTACTGGATTGTTGTAAACATTTTACAGAATACCTTGAAATAGGAACAAAGGAAACAAGCCAAAAAAAAACTTGTGATGGAATTTCCCCCCCCCCGCCCCCCATAGCTGAATGTATAAGAAATTGAAACAAAGAGATTTGACCATCTAAGTACAAGGTTAGTTTTTTGGGGGATAGCTTTGAACTATGTCTTCAACCTATGTTCTTATGCTTGATTGGTAGAGCCACTGGTTTTTGTTTTTCTTTATTTTTTCCCTGACAGGTGCATCATCATCAACACCTTATTGCTATGACATGGCAAATTGTGAAAGTTCCTCTCCTGATTGAAAATTCAGTTGATGCAGATGGGGAAAAGTTTTGTTTGGCTCATATTTTGATTAAAAACATTTTTAATTGTATCATTAAAAAAGAACAACAAGGAATGAAAATTAAAAAGAGCATAATTAAAAAAAAATAAACAACCCCTCCCCAAATTACTCAATATTGGCTTTTTTTAATATGCACTTTGGAAATAGATGCATTTATATTTTTCTAGAGCTTTATATCTACAGCTATGTTTTGGGAAATTAAGCTACTTGGTTGACAAGGATTTTGGACTAGTAGTGCAAAAATAATAAAGTTAATAATCTTTCTGCAAATGCTTCAGTGGAGTTGAGCCAATTTTTTACTGCTTAGGAGTTGAATCACTGTTCATTTTGTCTCAAATCCTTGGTATGTGCCTGCATACCCAAACAATCAATAACATCAACCACCACAGGGCAGTAGAAATCATTACACTTGATTTGTTTCATTACAAGCCTTGTAATAGGAAATAATCTTATCACTCTGTTGGTAATGTTTTGATATTCTGCAAGTTATAAATAGCACAGCGGCTGCACGGAATTGTTTTCGGAAATTTTAGATTCACAGAAAGCTTGTTAACAACAAAATGCTCATTGTATATAAAGTAGCCCAAGCAGCCATGGAATTTTTGTTCATGATTATAAATGATCAGAATATATGACCCATAATGCATACTGATCAAAGGAGAGAAATTGAACCAAATGTAAACAAACAGGAATGTTTATGAGATAAATTCTTTCTTTGAGGAATTTATGGTCAAGAGTTTAATAGACAACAAAATAGGTTAATAATAAAGTAGAGAGAAAAAGAAAGATAACAAGTTTATGTAATATCAATTGGGCTGTTTCCCCAAACCTGGATGTTTTCCAGATATGCTGGATTTCATTGCCCTTAATCCTCTAACCAGCATGGCCTTGGAAAAAAATAAAGAAATAAAAACCCCCTAACTCATGATACTAGGAACAAGTTAAACAAATGACCTCAGAGATAGATATTAAGGGGAGGTTAACAAATCCAGTTAGTGCAGAATCTTTACATTAAAAAAATCCATGCAGTCTCAGAGATCTGCTATTCAAACTCATTATATTAAAGCAGCTGATGTAAGTGTGACATCGAGGCAAGGAAATCTCCCTGCCACACTCAAAAGTGTACATCAGAACATGACATGTGTTCAATTATATGTTGGAAATTACATATTAGTAAGGGCTCCGCCATTTCTTCCCATCAAGTACGTACACACACACACACACACACACACACACACACACACACACACACACATTATATATGCATAGGTAGATATAGATATATAGATATGCTATAGATAAGCAGTGATATATTTCCTTTTTATCTTAACAGATCAACAATTTGTTGCATTTTTAGCAATTTACTACCAAACTGTGCTGCCTATGGGTTAGCTGCTTTACTTTTACTAGTGACAGGATTGCATCTACTATTTTGATATCCTGCTAAATGTCTAAAACAGAGTGAATCACCAAGCTTCCTGAAATATAATTGTTAAATTTATCGGGTGTGGTAAACAGAGGATATTTTATAAATATACATACAGTACATACATATATACATACATACTGTACATACAAAATAGCAACAGCAATAGCACTTACAGTTATATACTGCTCCATAATGGTTTACACTCTCTGACTGGTTTACAGATGTCAGCATATTGCCCTAATTTTACTGACCTCGGAAGGATGGAAGGCTGAGTCAACCCTGAGCCCTGTCAGGATCGAACTCCTGGCAGTGGGCAGAGTTAGCCTGCAATACTGCATTCTAACCACTGTGCAACTACAGTTTCTAAATTTAATATAATTATACAAAATATAAATGTAATAATACATTAAATTTATATGCCATCCATCTGCTAGCAACTCTAGGCAGGTTACAATTATTAAAAACAAATAACAATACAACCATACACACACATACTTAATCAGGATGGGTCTTAAAAAAAAAAAAAAAAAAAAGGAAACCCAGAACAAGAAAAATGAAGAAAAAAGAGGCATCAATCAGCCTCACCAAAGGCCTAGGTGAAGAGCCTTTCAGAGCCTTTGAAATACAAGTAGATGTTAGGCCCAGCCCAAAAATGACATAGAAAATCCAGCCAAAGTTTAATTTTCTGATTTGGTCACACCATAAAGACAGAATCTTGCCAGACTAAACCTATTCTACTCTGACCCTAATGGATATATCTAGGGATGATTCTAGGGATGGCTATCCTCTTGCTCTGTCTCTGAGCCATATCCGGGCTGTGTTGTCTCGTTTCTTCTCATCCTTGGTATGTGCTCCCTCGTTCCTTGGAAGCTGCTTTTTCAGTGTAATCCCTCACACCACCTCCCCCTCTATAGGCTTCATCCATCACAGTAGGTGGGGACTATATGGATTTCAGGAGGAACTTCATTCCAAAGGGCAGATGCTACCACAGAGAAAGCACACTTCTGAAGCAGGCTCCCAATTGATGGCGTTGTTTAACTGATGGAGCCCAGAGCATGACAACCCTAAAGATTGAACCAGCTGGGTAGATATTATGCAAGATCAGTGATATCTCAGGTAACCAGACTTTATGCCATATAGAGTTATATATTTAACAACCTGCACTTTGAATCACAGCCAGAAGCAAACTGACAACCAGTGTTGTTTGCAAACCCAAGGTGTCCCCTAGGCAGGCCCAATACCCTCTGTGCCACCACTTTCTGGACCAGCTGAATAGATATAATATAATAGATATGATATGATATAATATGATATAATAGAGACACATACTTGTGTATTCTCTCTCTTTCCCTCTCCCTCTCTCTTCCTCCCCCTTCCCCTCTCCCTCTCTCTCTATGTATACATATGGATGTACACT
>QLTV01003132.1:437586-448384 GCA_003457575.1 Thermophis baileyi | reverse complement strand
TAAACATCCTTCTTTTCAATAACAGACACAAGCCTTCCATTCATGGAGCTTGTCAGTTTCTTGATCTGTTGACTATCAACTTTTTGTGCAGCAGCAACCACAGACTCCCAGACACTGTTCAGAGAGGTGTATTGTTTTCCTTCACCATAAATCTCCTGTTTAATAAGAGCCCACAAGTTCTCAATAGGGTGAGGGTCAGATGAGGAAGGGGGGGCATGTCATTATTCTTTCATCTTTAAGGTCTTTACTGGCTAGCCATGCAGTGGAGTATTTCAATGCATGCGATGGAGCATTGTCCCGCATAAAAATCATGGTCTTCTTAAAAGATGCAGACTTTTTCCTGTACCATTGCTTGAAGAAAGTGTCTTCTAAAAACTGGAATAGGTTTGGGAGTTGATTTTGAGTCCATCTTCAACCCGAAAAGGTCCAACTAGTTCATCTTTCATAATACCAGCTCATACCAGTACCCCGCTTCCACCTTGCTGGCATCTGAGTTGAAGTGGAGCTCTGTGCCCGTCACTGATCCAGCCATGGGCCCATCCATCTGGTCCGTCAAGAGTCACTCTCATCTCATCAGTCCATAAAACCTTTGAAAAATCTGTCTTCAGATATTTCTTGGCCCAATCTTGCCATTTCAACTTATGTGTCTTGTTCAGTGGTGGTCGGATTTCAGCCTTCCTTACTTTAGCCATGTCTCTGAGCACTGCACACCTTGTACTTCTGGGCATTCCAGGTAGGTTGCAGTTCTTGAATATGACAGCACTGGCGGATAATGGATTCCTAGTAGTTTCACGTTTGATTCTTCTCAAATCTTTGGCAGTTAAGGTGCGTCTTTTTTTCTCAACACGTTTTTTGCGACCCTGTTGACTATTTGCAACAAAACGTTTGATGGTTCTGTGATCATGCCCCAATATCTTAGCAATTTCAAGAGTGCTGCATCCCTCTGAAAGACTTTTTATAATTTTTGGCCTTTCAGAGTCAGTTAAATCTCTTTTTTGGCCCATTTTGCCTGAGGAAAAGAAGCTGCCTAACACTAAGCATTCAAGTTTATACATCTTGCAGGTGGAAAATATGCATGACGATGATATGGTCAAAATACTCACTAATAATTGTGCACACGGTGTATATACATCTATAGTTATTTACATCTGCTGCCAAAAGATTAGCATATGTTTCATAATTCACCATCTGCTTTACAGTTGGTTAGATTAGTCCTCAATAAGCTCCAGGCTTCCTTTAAAATCACTGTCTGTGCATTTCCTGTGCTCGGCAGTCTTCTAATGTAGCCAATAGATCTAGGTGACAGCCCTATATGATTTAAAGAGGTTCATTAGGGATATGGTAAGCAGCACAAGCATTTGTTTATTCACAGTTAGCAATTCCACTTTTTCTTCCTTCTCCTCCACCCCCAAATATTGTACATGGAATATATAAACCAATGAGGTTTAGGGATATACTTAAGCCATATCAATTATTCATCTGGCCATCCTAAAAACAAGAATAGGAATCATATATTAAGATCATTGGACTATCACTTTGGGTCCCCTATTGAATAATAACAACAATAATAATAATACCCACTTTTATTTGATTATCTTTTTCTAAATGTTTGCCTTTTTATTTTAAAAATATGTTAAATTGTCTTACATTTAAGTTCTGTTTCTCATCCTGAATGGCACATATCCACTAGGAAGGGACACAAAATTGTATGTAAATGAAATTGTCCCTTCATCAGCACAATTACCTCCAAGTTATACAAACAAGCTTAACCTACTGTTGTCACTTTCATTGGCCCTGTTGCTGTCTATGGTATCAATTTTCAGGGGCTGCAGTAGATGATATTATCAAAGTTCTGGGCAGCCTGCTCATATATGGCCACCATGTATTTATCAGGAGAAATGTAAATTGTCAAATTTGAATGTAAACTTAACATTAACGTTCTCATCGCTGCTATTGGGAATACTGATGATTTCCTCTCCTTTCAGTTGTGAACTGAACATAAAAGTGAGCCAGCATCAATTCTGATCAGAGTTGCAGATTTCAAGAATCAAGAGTGTAACTCAGTAATTATGCTGATGACACGATGAAGTATTAACATTGTATACAAAGATATCATAGTGCAAAGTTCTCAAGTTTGGCTGCATGTCCCAGAACTATGACCATCGTCATAGTAGACAAAAAGGCAGATATCCTGTCCATAAATTGAACTAGGACCTCACTAAATTGGTCAAAATACTGTTGTAAAGCTGTACAACAGATAAACAGCATGTTATTAGTAACAGTAGAAACAACAACAATCAACAAGGGTATTGACAAATGCCATTTTAAAAAATGTTTGTGAAAGTTATTGACATTTATTCTAGTGGATTTCCTTGAGGAGCATGTATCATAGTGAAGCTATTGATGTATTAACTCCTTTATCACACTCTTTAATAGCCATATACTGTATGTAAACAAAGCATGTTTTGAAGAATTCTAAAGGATTTATTGTAGATCCATCCAATAACTTTGTAAGGAATATTGAGAATGAGCAGAAATGCAAGTTAGTGTGTAACATAGAACATTTTATAAAGTCTACATAATTATGGTAATTTAATGTGACATTCTTATCTATCAAACTCTGTCCAGATAGAATGCAGTGAAGCTTTCACTGCCTTCTGTGCCCTTATGGTTCAATATGGCAAGCTAAGATTTCTTGATAACTATAATTGGCTGGATTTGTAACAGCATGCTATTCCATAAAGTGTGGTTTCCAAACCACAATGGCCAAGTTCACACTTTGCAGTATGCCCCAACCAAAGAAGCCACATAATGGGTCTCTGTATTGTGTGAACTCTGTCACTTGATGTGCTCCTGATTTCCTGGACCATACTTTTAACTCCTTGTTGTGTGCCAGGTCATGCCCTGGTGACACGGCAACTGCTTAGGAGTATCCAAGTGGCAGAGACTCTAATTAGCAAAAGAAAGAAGCACAAGAACAGCTAAACAAATTCAGCACTTATTAGCATGGGGAGGGGAAGCATGCAATTCCAAGAAGGAGAAGCATCTCTCTCTCTCTCTCTCTATGTGTTTGGTGTGGATGTAAAATATAGGAAAATTATTTCTGGAAAGGAGGGAAGTAAAATGAAATTATTCTTGACATTAGAACTGGAATACAGACACTTCACACACTCCTGATACTGAAGAGATGGGATCTGAGATGCCATATGATACAGAAGGACAGCATACAGCCAGAACAACACCATAGCTAAACCTCCTTTTTCTACATTAGGATTCTCATCATATCTCTTAGAGCAATATTAACCTTTTGAATTTATTTAGAAACTCATTAGTGGTTTCTACATAGCCCATTCTTTTCTTGATTAGCTCTCCTCATTACAATTCAAATTTCTTTCTGCTACATTTACCACATTGTCCTGCTTCTTTTCATCTCTATTGTTGTTCGGCTTAATTTATGGAGGTAGTAAAACAGGGGCAGAGAGGGAAGGGAAAAATCAGTGGACATTGCAGGCTTCATACTGATTCCCAGCCTTCTCAGGAAAGTCAAATAAGGAGGTCTGCAGAGAAGAGGAGGGGAAAGCATCAGCAAAGGGGCAAAGGCCATCAACTTTTCTCAATCTTTTATGTCAGTAGCCCTTCTTTCTCCATTTGCATCATATAGATCGAATGTCTAGCAAAATAAGAAACAAGTGGCATACAACTGCCCTATTTGTACAAAGAAAATGCCTAGGAATAAAAGTGATCCTAATAGCAGAACCTTCTGGGCACAGGATGTGAATGAACTAAGTTCCCAGCTCCACCATGAGCTAATGAATTACTTTACTGGCTCAAACAGGGGCTACCCTTGAAAATAGTGTGTATAATCTTCAAGTGATCAAAGAGGTTGTCATAAGATGATTATACCAGACTTGTTTATCTCTACTTTTTTACCCGCACTGGCAATGGTTTTGCTTTTAGGCTCAAATTTACATTCAGGTTTAGAGAACTTAAGGGACATGCTTCTAATATTTCTGGCAGAATCCCTAGAACCTGCTAAGGATGCAATGTGCTTCTGAAAATGTTAAAGACGACAATGAGGATTTTGGTTCTGGAGTAGAGACCTTCTCAGATACACTTCCTTAGTGGTAGAGGATGTTTTAGGAGATGATGAGAGAAAAGGAAGTAAGGCCTTACAAACATTAAAATAACAAGTAGGTTAGATATGATGGGAGACTTTACAAAGAGGTCACCAAACTGTATTACAGCTTAACTTGTGTCACTGGTGAGATCCTGATCTGTTAGCCTCTCTTCCGTTCAGGTTTCAGTTTACCAAGAAAGAGTAGATGAAAGGTGGTAGACTTACTGATCTAAAGGCTACTTTTTAAATTTAGCGCAGTTATTTATAAAACATCTGTTATCTAGGATTTGTTCCTCATTGAGAAGTGCTGACTTGACGTGCAATATAGAGACTTGACTGAGAGAAAGAGGGAGGGGGAGTTAATGTCTTCCAGTTCTGTCACAGGATGCTCTGTGATGCAGTCTAGGGCTTGAGAGTGAGGAGATAGTATGTCTGTAGTCTACAGGAACTTTTTTAATTGACCAGAAATTCCATCTGATAATCTGGCAGTATTGAATGTTTACTGATATTTGGAAAGCTGGTTAACTTAGCTATACTATTTGTATATCATCCATAATTCTGTTCCTAAAATACCTGGAGTGATCTCAGGCATGATGGTGAACTAACATAGACTTGTCCTTGATTTTGAGGATTCAATGTCCATGTTGAGATTGTTTACAAGTCATTCTAGATTTCAGATCTATCCTGATCACTACAGATGTGCCCCAACTGGTATCTAGCAACATGTATGCAGCATGACACATGCTGGATTTGTTATTCTTTTTCATTGGTACTAGTGCTCCAAAAATAGAAGAGCTTTCTGAAATGGAGGACCAGTTAAAATATTTCTATTGGCTGCTGATGAATCTCAATGCATTTGAAAAACTTCTGTCCATCCATAAATGATATTGTTGAGGTTCCGACTGATCTTTGTAACATGAAGATGATCTTAGCAATTGACATTTGCACTCCTAAACAACTCATCGGACACCAGCGGTGGGTTGCTCCCGGTTCAGACCGGTTCTTAGAACCGGTAATGGCGGCGGGAGGCTCTGCCCACCTGCCTGGGACACTTCTGCGCTTGCGCAGAAGCTTCTGCGCATGCACAGAGGCATCGCACGCATGCACAAGCGCGCACGCGAACTGGTAGTAAAGGGTTTTAGAACCCACTACTGTCGGACACCTTGAGTTACTATAGAGCTGAGAACAGAGAAGTAAAGATTTCAAACACAAATGGAGAACTTGTGCAATGAATTGTACTGGAATTGAAGTGGCCGTTGTTCATGCCCATTGGAAGTTTCGCTTCTTGGCTCTGGCTGCAGCAAAAAACCCTTATTTTTATCCTTCTGCACAGAACAGGTTGACAATAATTTTACATACTTTATGTCTTCCATAAAGTTGTTGAAAGAAGGTGGGAAGAATATTTGAAATCTTGTTGTGAATCTTCCTAATTCTTTGCAAAAGTGATCAGATTTGCCTCCATTTGGTCTACAGTGTAGGTGCAATTGTAGAGAGAGAATCAGGGGTGAAATGCTACAGGTTCCCACCAGTTCCTGAGAATCAGTAGCAGCAGCGGCGGGGCTCCGCCCACCTGCCGAGTCTCTGCTTTCCACCATCCCAGCCTGCCTCCCCTACTCCCTTCCCCAGGGGCTCCAGTCCTGCCGTGCTTCCCTGCCTTTTATGTGGCCTTCCCGGTGTCCCCGTGGCCACCTTGTGAAGGCAGGCAAGCGGAAGGCCACGTGGAAGGCAGGCAAGCATGTCGGAGCTGGCCGGCCACGAGGAAGGGAGCTAGCAGCCTTCCCGGAGGTCCCCCACACCCGCTTGCCTTCCAAGGTCAGCGTCCAGCCCAGCCAATGGGTGGTCGGGCAGCCCTTGGTGGAGATGCAGCTGCTGCTCAGGGGCTGAGAGGGGCAGTGGCAGCGGTGGCGCTCCGGGATGGCAAGCGGATGTCCCGGGGCTGCACATGCAGTGCGCATGTGCAGCAGCCCCGGGACATCTGCCTGCCATCCCAGAGCACCGCTGCCGCCCCTCTCAGCCCCATAGCAGCAGCTGCGTCTCCACCAAGGGCCACCCACCCACCCACTGGCCGGGCTGGGCTGGATGCTGACCTCTGAAGGCAAGCGGGTGTGGGGGACCGCTGGAAGGCTGCTAGCTCCCTTCCCTGTGGCCGGCTGGCCCCGACATGCTTGCCTGCCTTCCACATGGCCTTCCGCTTGCCTGCCTTCGCAAGGTGGCCACGGGGACACCGGGAAGGCCGCATGGAAGGCAGGGAAGCATGGCAGGACTGCGGCCCATGGGGAAGGGAGTAGGGGAGGCAGGCTTACCAAATACATTGGGCGGAGGATCTAGAAGGTAAGGCCAACGCTGGTGGTGGTGGTGGGGGGAGGAAGACCCACTGCGCTCATCTGAGGAGCCGCTTTGGAGGGACATGGCGAAGCTCGCTTGCCTTTTGGGCCTGGTGCGCTTGCCTTCCGTGGGGGCTTTGGCTGCCTGCCGCCTGCTTGCCTTCCCCTCCACCTCGGGTCCCGCTCCCCGCATCCAGCCCATGACAGTGGACGCACCGCTGCCGGGCCGGGCCGCCTGCCCTCCCAGAGCACTTTCTTCTTTCTTCCTTCTGCCGCCGAGAAGAGAGAAAGAGAAAGAAAGAAAGAAAGAAGATTGGAAAAGGCATGGATGTTTCTCATGTGCATACACACATTCAGGGACGCCTCACAGAGCACTTTCTTTCTTCTTAGAGAGAGAGAAAGAGACAAGAAAAAAAGAGAAAGAAAGAAAGAAAGAGAGAAAGAAAAAGAGAGAGAGAAAGAGAGAGAAAGAAAGAGAAAGAAAGAAAGAGGAAGGGAGAGAGAGAGAGAGATGAAAGAAAGAAAGAAAGAAAGAAAGAAAGAAAGAAAGAAAGAAAGAAAGAAAGAAAGAAAGAGAACTTATGACCACAATTGAGCCCAAAATTTTGGTTGCTAAGCAAGAGCATTGTTAAGTGAATTTCACCACATTTTACAAGTTGGCCGTGCCCACCCGGTCACATGACCACCAAGCCATGCTCACCAAGCCACGCCCACCAAGCCATGACCACCAAGCCACGCCCACAGAACTGGTAGGGAAAATTTTTAGATTTCACCACTGGAGAGAATATTGGCACTTGTCAGTTTCATATGAATTGTCTTCATCTGGTAGATGTCAAGGATGTGGTTAGGGAATGTGCAAGTATGCTCAACCTTTTCTCTTCCTGGCAGATTAAATTGATTAGATTAGGGATTAGATGCCAAGGTTAAGGAAGCTGATTACTGCTTCCTTAATGTAGGATGTGTCCTTGCCTTCTTCAAAGAGGCAAATAGAACATCATTATCAGGAAAGCTGATAAACACCCAGATGATCTTTCTAATTATAGGTGACTTCAAATATTCCACTCTTAATTACAGTGGGGAAAAAAATATCCTTGCAGATCCAGATACACCCGTTGAAAGTAATTTTCTAATCCAATTTTAATCGGGTTGCATCCAGGAAATGCTACTGAGATTGCTTTAGTAAAAATTTTATGCCCAGAGCTATAAGCAGGGAGTGTGACCCTACTCAGTTCTCTGAAATTCTCAGCAGTTTTCATTATCGTCAGCCATTGTATCCTTATGGGTCATCTGGTAGAGAGATACTGTTTTTGCAGTGATGTAAAGCATGTTCTTGATAGGGATGCCTTTCACTAGACAGGGCAGGTTTGCAGTTTGGGAATGGTCCCTGATCTGCATCCCTCATTGGATTTGTAGGTGGTGGTGGCGGCTGCAGCCTGGAGTTCATTTGCATAATTATAGCTAGTGCAACATTTCCTAAATTATTCAGACCTACCTTCATGCTTTACCTGTAACCTGCCTTGATTACTACAAGATAGATTACAAGTAAATTCTTTTTACCTGTAACCTGTCTTTCCATGAGATTATCCTTCAAAAAATATCTGGAATTGCCATGATAGAAAATATGACAAAGAAGCTGCCAATTTGTGCAAAATATAGGGAACATATGATGATGCATTGAAAGATTTGCACCGGCTACCAGTTGCCTCCTGGACACAATTTAAATTGTCAGTGTTGCCCTTTAAAACCCTGAATGGCTTTAGGCTTGATTTCCCAGCCTATCCTAACTCTTGGGGTTACTATGGTGGAAAAAAAAAATCAAGAAGTTATAGTGGAGACTGCTTTTTGTTTCTGGAGGAAAGATGCACTATTAATTTAAGCCTTAACTTCTGATCGATATCTACAATGTTCCAGAGCAGAGCAGAGCATCGTATGAACACCACGGACAGAGACATAAACATAAATACAGGCGCTCACAGTTTTGAGTACCCAAAAAACTGAAGATTGTTATCAAGCTTATATCAGTATAGAAAACTTTGGTGATTCCAGGCATATAGCAATAGCACTTAGACTTATGTACCGCTTTATAGTGCTTTACAGCCCTCTCTAAGCGGTTTACAGAGTCAGCATATTGCCCCCAACAATCTGGGTCCTCATTTTTACCGACCTCGGAAGGATGGAAGGTTGAGTCAACCTTGAGCCTGGTGAGATTCGATCTGCCAAACTGCTGGCAGCTGGTGATCAGCAGAAGTAGCCTGCAGTACTGCACTCTAACCACTGCGCCACCATGGCTCATATCCTGTTCTCATTTTGGAACACACTTGTTTTTATGTCTTAGAGAAACAAATATAATTTCTCTGAAAATTAGTTACTCTTTATTCCATTTTCCTTTGCTTTCTATTGGCAAGGTATGTTTTACATTCAATCCAAATTTAGCATCTATCCCTTGGGTTCTCCACCACAACTATAAGAATCACCTACACAGATATTATTTAAGGTTTATTCCTTTATCAAAATTCCGAGGATCTCATCTAAATCATTCATTTGAATTAAGAACAACATACCTAATCAGCAACAAAAACAGCCTGTACTTGGTTGACAGCACTAATTAGAAATAACCAGGTGGCAGTTGTGTATTGTCACACATTTATTTAGTTTCATGCAGCACTGTAACATTGTCATGTGTGGAGAAAGCAATGAGTTTTTTGGTCGTGACATAAATTGTGAACCCAATAGCTTGCTGTCAGCTGGATCATAATTCCCCCACCCATCCCCAAAACAAAATTAAAACTTTATTTTTATTTATTTATTAAATTTGCTTCTTGCTGCAAATTTCAAAAATTTAGAATTTCTGCAGTGATGAACTTAATGTTAAAATGGTTGCAATATTAAAACAAAACAAAACATTTAATTGAATCAATAGTATTAATTCTATAGATAGAATGTATTGCTAATTCAGATGAACCAAATCCCCTTTTAATTCTTCATACACCTGGAATGAGACAAAACATGGAATGGATTGAACTACCAGAAGGGGGCTGCAAAACTCCAGATGACCACCAGATGACAGCAAAGAGAAAGATTTTCTGTAAACATTTCAATGCCAGTCTAGTTAACATCATCAGCGCATGGAGGAATGGAGTTTGTTGGCTATTCGTATTTGGTAATTTGTCCTTGTTCAGGGTTTTGCTTCTGACAATCAGGTGCATAGTTTAAACAAGTGTATAACTGCAGAGAAAAAGTCTAACGTTAGAATCACTTGCAAGGTGATACTTAGATTTAAAAAAGGGGGATGAATATGTGTCCTTCTAGGTTTGGCAGAAGATGCTGCTGGAACCAGAGACTTCCAATTGGGATCTAGACAGAGGTGGGATTCTCATAATTTCCCTACTGGTTCGCCCAGCGCGCTCATGCTCGCTTTGGTCACACACACACCTTCCACGCATGCGCACGCCCTTCCGCGCATGCGCTTTGTTCGCGCACGTGGCTTGCACGCATGCATGCAGCTTGAAAACATGGCTAAATAGGACGGCATAGCGCCAGGCCGGGTGGGCGGGGCAGGCCCACCTGCAGGTCGCTACTACCGGTTCGCCCGAACCGGTCCAAACTGGCTGAATACCACCTCTGGATCTAGAGCAAGGAAGCAGCAGCCAAGATAGCCAGGAACCAGATAATCCATGGCCAAGAAGAAGAGACCTGAGAGCAGCCTGAGGCAGCTGAAAGTAGAGGAGGACTCTCCAAAGATAGTTGGATAGTGGGTAGAGATGACAGGAGACAGACTTCCAAAGCAGCTCTTTATTTCAGCTCTTGTGTAAGCAACCAGCAAAGAGCAGTCTGACAGCTTGCCCTTTTATAGGGAGCTGTCAGACAGACCAGCCAATAGCGTTTGAGCTTTTTCCCGCTCAAACGCTGGACCTGGTTGGAACCATGCAACATAGTTTAAACAGTTAGAACATAACACCCCTCCCCTCCTGGATGGAGCTGTCCAGCATACGTAATCACGCAGGTAGGCGGGTCGTTTTGGATCCCTACTAGACCTTCGCAATTCAGGNAGACCAGCCAATAGCGTTTGAGCTTTTTCCCGCTCAAACGCTGGACCTGGTTGGAACCATGCAACATAGTTTAAACAGTTAGAACATAACACCCCTCCCCTCCTGGATGGAGCTGTCCAGCATACGTAATCACGCAGGTAGGCGGGGCGTTTTGGAGCCCTACTAGACCTGCGCAATTCAGTTGGTGGTGAGGCAGCGGCCTGTGCGGACAGGTCTGCTGCCGCTCCGGGGCTCGAGCATGGAAGCTCCTGGAAGGTACTGGGTGTGGCCTCCACGGCCGAAGGGACCGGTTCGAAGGGAGGACATCG
>QLTV01003132.1:413512-434597 GCA_003457575.1 Thermophis baileyi | reverse complement strand
ATGTCTGCCTGGCTGGTTGAAAGTGCTGAAGAAGCTAGTCACAGTTCTCCTGGCCCAAGCCCTCGTCGCCACTGTTGGATAGTGGGTAGAGATGACAGGAGACAGACTTCCAAAGCAGCTCTTTATTTCAGCTCTTGTGTAAGCAACCAGCAAAGAGCAGTCTGACAGCTTGCCCTTTTATAGGGAGCTGTCAGACAGACCAGCCAATAGCATTTGAGCTTTTTCCCGCTCAAACGCTGGACCTGGTTGGAACCATGCAACATAGTTTAAACAGTTAGAACATAACACCATGGCCAAGAAGAAGAGACCTGAGAGCAGCCTGAGGCAGCTGAAAGTAGAGGAGGACTCTCCAAAGAGGCAGCAAAAATGAAAACACAGCCTTCATCTGTTGGACAATAGCAAAACAGGAACATCAGCTGGTTCTAGAAAACAGGACAAGAGTGAGTTAAGAAAGAGTAAATGTGGGACATTTTGCTACCGTAAGGTTCAGTCAAGCAAGAAAAATCATTAGCGTTTATAAGCCTGAAATTAAGCATGTGTGGGAGGAGGGAAGAAAGTAGGATTTGAACATTTGGATCATTTAGTGAAAAAGCCTGTTAGTTTTCCTTATCCTTAGATTTTATTAGTGTCCATACTTATACATTTCGGAAACACAGGCACATGCATACACATACATAGACAGACATATAAACCTTTATCACTAGGATTATGGCAAATAAACTTTGCTCTAATCTTGCGTAGTGATACTTTGCTTACTTCTTAGATGTGCCTGCTTGATTCCATGCAAGCTGTTGTTGATAGTTTTATGGGTTGCCTAGCTGATTTTTTAATATAATAATAACAAATATGTTATCCACATAACAGATCCATATTTGGGGTTATATCTGTGCCAACATTATTGTTTTCAGATTGTACTATGAATCCTGAAATGCGTGATTTCATGGTACTTCTTTTGATCTGTTTGTATATTTGTCCATCAAATTAGATATGGGTGATGAGGCAGAAGTTTATAAGCTCCATTTTAAAAAAAATGTTCTGCTGCTCCTGGTGAGTTGTGTAATACTGCAGCAATTTTAGATCTATGGATGTGAAGAATGACATGATATTGAATGAAATATCACTTCAATTTTTTTCAGTTATTAGGTCTTTGATTTTCTCTAGACACTGTACTGGTGATTCGACAGACTGTTCATTTCCTTCTATGGCAGGGGTGGGTTCTGGATCTTTTTGCTGCCGGTTCGCTCAGGGTTGCGCTGTGCGCATGCGTGCGCTTCACGTGCCCGCAGCAATAAAAAAATGGCTTCTGCGCATGCGCAGAAGCAAAAATTAGCTTCTGCGCATGCGCAGAAGCAAAATCCAAGATGGCGGCACCCACGGAGACACTGACAGAACTGGCTCCGTGACGTCATCGCCGAGTTACTAACGGCTCTAAAGAACCGAATAGAACCAGTAAGAACCCACCTCTGTTCTATGGCATATCTGAGTTTCTTGTTGAGTTCTTTGACTAAATTTTATGTTGGAGTCCAGGGTAACAAATGGGTAGTGTGGTATGCCCAATTCATGTATTTTGGGGCAGACATAGAACTGTGGAAGATTTTTGTCCATTATTTTTCATGTACCATTTTTGTCCCTTTGTGATTTGAACCAACAACTCAACCCTAAACTATGTTTATTTCCTACCACAGGATACTTTTTGTCAGTCCAGAGAGGGTAGTTCTAAACTGAAGAAAAGTTTCTTAAGAGGTTTAATTGACATTTCTTAATTGAATGCAGATTTATTCATTATCAGGATAAGAACATCTCCACTCCTACCTCAAGCTTTGACTCTTTGTCCATTCTGGTGCCCTCCACGTATGTTGAGACTATTTTGTTTATTTATATATTATTGAATGTATACCCACCTTTCTCTTTATGTGTGTTAAATATATTTTCCATTATAGATTTCATCCTCTGCTTTTAAGTTAGCATTTGTCATATATTTTCATATATGGGGTAGGGAAAAGAGAACCTTACTTTACATACTATCTTCAAAACCTAAAGAAAATGATAAAAATAATTTTAATGATCTAAATGCAAAATCTTGAACTCCAATGGAAGCTTAAAACCAGCAAGATAATTATTTCTCAGAGCTCAGTGCCAGCTGGGAAATGAATTGCTCTGAACAACTAAGCTTTTTAAGATTAATTGAAATTAAATCAGAGAATAAAGATAAACTAGAAGTGTTCTCCTTACTAGCCCCACGGAAATGGGAGCCATTCTGCTGACTTGAACATGCTTTGGATGATAGCCTATATATGCTGTTCTCTCTAGGAGACAGAACATCTGTGGAATCACCATGCTGAGTTGAGCTTTGGAGTTTTAAGGCAACATGATTCCCTCTGTGAACACAAATGTTGCAGTGGAAGTTGGTTCTATACACAGTGTGACATGGAACATTCCCATACCTCTTATTCAGATACAGATCCTTGATGGAATGTTTATAGAAAGGCAATCCATAAAAGTCTACATTCAGTCAGTATTATATTCACCATAGAAGTGTATGCTTGATTTTTCTGAAGATATATATTTTTAAAAAGCCTGTATGAGCTAGCTTTTTTATTTCTTATCACTTATCTTAAAAAGTCATTATAGATGCCTTATAGTCAATAAATGACTTTAAAAAAAATAGATGATCCAAATTTGGCAAGGTCTCAAAATCTTGTGAGATTTGTGGCAAAATGCCCCAAAACCCATATACTCATAAAATATCTATACTGCAGATGCCATATGAGTGTTTGATAGGTGCTTTATCGTTGCATTAAAATTAGTAAAAGATCAGAGCATCAAGACTGTACAGCTTATAGAAGAGACCAGAATATGTGTAAACATTTTGAGCAGTCATAAATCAATATGTATAAAAAGGTAGTGCAAAATTAGCACTTCTGGTTTTTGCCTCTATCTTACCAGATGCTAACACATTTTTTCTTTCATTTTCCTCATTCCATGGGAGAAAATGTTCTTCAGATTTCTTCAAATATCACTTTCTGCTATGCAGATTCATTGTGTAGCTTATGCAAACTTGCATACTGAGTTGGCAAATATTTGGACACTCAACAAACATTGTCATAAAGTGAACTGATTCTTATCAGGGCATAGGCGAACATAAAAGAGCTGAAATGGCAATCTTGCTTTATTAAAAAAAAAGTCACTGCTGCTAGGAAGGAGTGCAAAAAGAAATGCAGAAGAGCTCAAACTGCAAGTATGATGAATAAGCTGCGTTCACATCCATCAAATGTCTGTGACCCCGAGTTTTCTTCTCTTACATTCTTTTCCTAATTTAATTTTCTCAATTTAATTTTTAATCAAATTATAGTTTCTTTTTGGTGTTGTCAAACATTAAAATGTTCACCCACATTATGTAGTTGTAACCCTTGCATCAATTATGTAAATTACACTGACTTTCTTATGCATCTGTGTGACAGAAGAGAGGAAGGAATCTGAAACTGGAAGAAAAGGACTTCCTTGAGGCTATATAATGAGTTCAATTTCTAGAACTACTATACGGCATATTTTCTTGTTCTCATATTTTTATAGCAACTTCACAGTTGTTACAAAACTGTTAGGACTTTTCCTCACAGTTGAATTAAACTGCTCCTCCCCAATTCTTGAGCATGTATAAAATTATTAGCAGAATAAAATCTGATTTTTCCATGGTCTCTATCAGTCAAACATCCAGCAGTCTCTATCCTGTCAAACACATAATGCCCTCAAAAGCTTGTGACCTTATATACAGGGTTAGGATTAGGGGGGAAGGACATAGTAGGAAGTTTATTTAATCGTTCAAATATTTTTAAATTATTTTAAAGTTTTAACTTACACTTTTAAACCTAATTTAAACTTAAGCTTACATACATATTTTAACTTAACATTAAGAGAAGAAAAGAAAAATTTAGATAGTAGACATCCATCTCTCTCCCCCATCTCCCCTCCTTTACAGGTACATAGTTACAGTGGTCTAGGTTGATCAGATATACCCTCTAAATCAGAAGTGGGGAACGATGGTCCCTTTATGACTTGTGGACTTCAACTCCCAGAATTCCTGAGCTGGCATGGCCAGCTCAGGAATTCTGGGAGTTGAAGTCCACAAGTCATAAAAGACCATCGTTGCCCATCCCTGTTCTAAATCAATGTTTTGCATCCCCAACTACTTTAAGATATGTGGTGTTAAACTCTCAGGATTCCACACCATTCTGTATCAGGGTATGTGAACTGTTCACAATTACTCATCCAAATCTTATTGGACTGGTGAAAAATGTAATATCCAACTCAAAACGTAGCCTCCAATCACTCTTCTGACAACCCATTCATGTCTGATCTCTCCAGTTATTAGGTTTTGTGTGCTATGCTTAAAAACCTGCTGCCTCATATGATTTTTTTTCTTCTTCTAAGCATCAATATTTAGAAGTATATCATAAAATCCCTTGCTGTTGTCCTAACTGTATTTCTTCCACCCAATAAAATATTACTGGGTCCCCTTAGATGTCACTACAAAGATAGTCATAATGAATGAAAGTAATTTTTCTTTGTTTGAATCCCTGTTCTAACCTCAACAACTTTTCTAATTTATAGTAAGGTCCAGGAGGAGAATAGAAGGCACATGATCCTCTGTCTACTACTATCATCCCTTATTGGCTCAAAAAATGTTTGTGCCCAGAGCTATCACTTTGCTAAAATGTAAGGACACTGTCCTTTTTTCTTTTCCTTTGTTTTAAACTACCATATAAAATCATTAAACTTACTGGGAAAAAGAACTGTTTAATTCATTTTTGTAATAGTCTTAAAACAATAAGAGTTGATTAGGAATTTGAATTGCATTTTTTCATAACTCCTATTATACAAAATTAATGCTGGAGCTTTAGGGCATTCTGCATAGGTTTCTCAGACAACAAGAAAGTTCTTCAATCGAAGTGATCCTGCCGCTATTTGATGAATACAGCAGGAAAAGCTTAATATACAATTTATTTCCCCATAAGTACATAAGAAATATGAGGATTATATGGAACTTTTTAGCATAAGATTTAGTTATGTAAAAGAATACCCTAAGACTGCCATACTTTATTTATCTGGGAAATTAGATGCAGTGAACTGAACTTGCTTTTATGTAAATAGAAATAAGATTTCACTATAGGAGCTGATCTTAGGATGAAACTGTTTACTTTCTGTGCCATAGACCATGTTATACAATCTGCTCTCCAAAAGTATACTTTCCTATTAAGTACCCAATGCACACATTTTTTTCTTAGAAATAGAAAACATTCTTTTGTGTTAACACTGGGAAAATGGGCCAAATGCAACTCCTGGGACCATTGCAGGAAAAGGCCCTATTTATGTATTAGAAAGACAGTCTTCTGACAAAAAGTCAGACATGTCTAATCATTCAGATTTGTAGGAGAGGCCTTTTGAGAAAAAAAAAATCCTGTTCATACCTGTAGATCTTCACAATCATAGAGATTTGTAACAAGGGAGGTGATCCCTTCAGTACTCAGGTCCTAAGTAAATGAGAACCGATGGAGATCTTTCAGTGCATGAACCGTATGATTCTTATATTGACTACTGCTTGACAACTTTGTTGCTGCATTTTGCATGAATTACAACTTCCAAATGCTTTTAAGGGTCCCATGTGGACTCATGACAATCATGTTGATGCAGAATTTACAGATGCTGCAAAAACACACAGTTTATCTTTTCTAGGCTGAAGCAGCTAGATCAACAGATGAACACTGAACGCTGTTCCATGCCATTGAGTAATCCTTGAAGAAATAGGGAAATACGTTTGTGTTTGATAGTTCAGATGAGCAAAGAAGAAAAAAATGTGTTATTGTAGATTATCCAAGAAACTTTTAATAGAAGGTTATATAATTTCTATATTAACCAATTAAAGACTTCCTGCTTTCAGCAGAAAAACATAAATGACCACTAGATGACAGCAAATAGGTATGGGAAATTTCTAGTCTTTGCTGCCATCTCAAGACTTTGATTTTTGATTTTTGCAGCCCCAATCAAGTAGATTGATTTTATATTATCATAATCTATTTTACCATTTTATTGATTGTATTATTATATCACCAGATTTCAAATGATTCCCTGCACGTTATGTCCTGCAGAACATACAAAAAGAGAAAACCAAGATAAAGTAGAACTAAGCAACTAAATAAAATGGTGACAGTTCTCACTCTCCAAATACCCTCCAGAATATTACATTACCTTTTTTTCTTTTTAAAAATTGTTTTTAAAAGCAATTTCCATATTACCTACCCACCATTTCCTTCTGAGAGATGGAGATGAAAGAGTGCCAACAGCATTCAGTTACAGAAAGAAAATCAGTTGGATAATCATAAAAAGCAAGCAAGGTAAGCAGAAACACCATCATTTTTAGTGACAGTGTAGGAGATGACCAGGCTGGGCTTAAGGGAAGGGACAAGTGCATCATCAGTTTCGAGTACCTTCATGCCCACAAGTCCAGCCATCTTGAATTCTGTTGACTTTTATTTATCGCCAATTTGTTTTGACTGATCGTAGTTCAGATTCTTGTACAGAGTGTTAGCATGCAATAAACATGTTTTCATTTGAACTGACTTGATTCCTGATTTCCTGTGTTTGACAGACAGCTTTGTCCCAGGCTTAATTTCAGTGGAGAAACTTGCATGAGAAAAAGCCCCAAAATTGCTATTTAGTGCTGCAGTATCTATTTGTTGTGAAATAGTAGTAAAAGTCTACTATCCAATGTCCATATGTCTGCTAGATGGAAGCACAGAGTTACAGTTGCTGCTATGGTTATTTTGCTCAGGCCCCAGCAGAAAGGTATTATGCTCACATAATGTATGCCCAACTCCTCAGTTCTTACTAAACTTCTTTATAAGCTAACCCCTACACCAACTTGCTGGGTTCCTGTTTATTAGGACTTTTCTAGTATAATATAATAATACTAATTTATCACTATGTCTTTCAATCTCTGCCTGCTATCTTTTGAGTTTGGGTAATAATCTTATAGAAACCTGATATGGATTACATATTCATTATAAGATTTCCTTATGAAATCACAGGATTTCTGCTTTAAAATGTATATTAGTTTTTTTTAAAGCTTCCAAATTATATTTCTGACTAAGCTGATATAACATGAAGAAATTCAATGTAGTTGCATTCCTTGCATGTTTTGAAGCAAACATAAGAAAATACGAAATGCACTGCTATATCAATCCAAAAGTTTAATTCAGTTTAGCACATTGATATTCAATGCACTTATGATATTCAAGCACTTTCTCTGAGTGTGTTTTTTTTTTAGTTCAGAGATTGCAGAGATAACTGTGATGAAGGTTTTCTGGAAAAATATGAGACAACTCAGTGCTGAAAAAGCAGAAGGTATGACAAAAAAAGTCAAAACAATCGTGCCTTGATAATCTTTGGTAACAGAGGGGGCAGAGGGAAACTCTGGAAAGCTTTTAACATTCTGTTATTATATTCTACAATAATAACTAATTATCCCTGCAATCCTTCTGCTATCTATTTCCTGACCTTACTTCTGTAGCCCTTGAAGGTAAGACCAGACTTGGAAGCCAAAGTCATGCAGGCCAATATTACTTTTCTTATTAGGTAACAGTAACAGAATCTTGGAAATTTTTATGCACTTTCTCCCTCCCTCCCTTTATCTTCATGAAAACTAGGGAAGGTCTTGTTGGAGACCTGCTTTGCACTCAGGTTTCTTTTACCTGACCATTGTTTTGGTTGCAGCTCTTCTTTCTATGCATAAGAGCAATAGCAATAGCACTTAGACTTACATACTCCTCTAAGTGGTTTACAGAGTCAGCATATTGCCCCCAACAATCTGGGTCGTCATTGTACTGACCTCGGAAGGATGGAAGAATCGAACTGCTGAACTGCTGGAAGCTGGCAGTCATCAGAAGTAGCCTGCAGTACTGCAGTACTACATTCTAACCACTGCGCCACCACGGCTCTTAAGATTATTATGACACTTGAAACTAATAAAGTTTAATACCTCCAGTCTTAGTGATCTTCAGAAATGTTGAGACTGTAACTCCCAGAATTCCTGGGTAGCAAAGATGCATCGATAGTGATATGTTTATACTATTTGATTATTCAAAATGTCTTCAATTGTTTTGAGAAGATATAAAACATCTTATGTAAATCATTATAAGGAAAAGTTTGATCTTGGTAAATGTCTGAAAGGTATTTTACAACCACTGATACATTGTTGACACAAGCATTATTTAAAATAGATTATTGCCATTTGCTATTGCTATAATTACTAATAATAGAAGACAAGCTGAATCTTTGGAATGCTATTGTGTATAACAACTCTGCAGTAGGATTAGCAAGTCATTTCAAACTCAGAGGGTAGCTGCCACCAAATGCTTTGTAGACTAAACTTCTGTTCATCATACATTCTGGCCTCTAGCACTAGGGACTTCCCTTTCTTATCCACAGCATTGAATGAATTGTTTCAATGTCAGGAATGAACTATGAAGGGAAAGAAAGTTAGAAAAGTGGGAACTTCAGTTTCTTTATATAAACACATGCACAGACATTTCTCTAGATGAGTCTCCTAGGGAACAAGCTGTGAATAGAAAGTGAACGTTTTCCTTACAAGCTGGAAGCAATTCAGTAGATAGTGTATGAATAGTTCGAGAGCAAATTGTTGGATGGTGTGTGCAGAAACTCAGTCAGATTTTTAAAAGGATGTGTAATCATCAAGTGTTTGAAGCATTATTGTCGGGGAAACCAGGAAGGATATAGAAAGAAATGCATTTTCTACTTTGAAGAGTATTGTAGAAGATGCAAACTAACATTTGGTTTTTGACTTTTTGAAGAATGTTCTCATTTTGGGAAGTTCAGATTAAACTGATTTCCTCTGGAGAACCTATTATTTTGTATTTTCCCCCCTAAAAAATGTGCTTTTTCCAAAAACAAAACTGTAGTCCTTTTGCTCAAGAAAGGTTGACATACAAATTTGTTTTTAAAGGAAAAAAAGTCAATCCAATAGATACAGTAATCTTTGTGAACACAACTATTTGAGAACTAAAGACTAGACTAGACAAAAAAAATAAGGGAACTTTGAGAATACTTTCTGATAGTTCTTTACTTGTAAACTTTATTTATTAAATATACTTCAGAGGTGGGTTTCAGCAGGTTCTGACCAGTTCTGGAGAACCAGTAGCGGAAATTTTGAGTAGTTTGGAGAACTGATAGCAGAAATTTTGAGTAGTTTGGAGAACCGGTAAATACCACCTCTGACTGGCCCCACCTCTGACTCTGCCTCCCGAGTCCCAGCTGATCGAGAGGAAATGGGGATTTTGCAGTAACCTTCCCCTGGTGTGGGGAGGGAATGGAGATTTTGCAGTATCCTTCCCCTGCCACGCCCACCAAGCCATGCCCATCAAGCCACACCACACCTACCAAGCCACAACCACAGAACCGGTAGTAAAAATTTTTGAATCCCACCACTGAGTCACATGACCACCAAGCCACACCCACCAAACAAGCCACGGCCACAGAACCGGTAGTAAAATTTTTTGAAACCCACCACTGATATACATTTTATTGTATGCTGGAAACTATCCAGAGTCTTTTAAGTATATAACCAACTAGCCAGTTAATCAGTAAGCAAACAAATTAACTGATTGGAATAAAATCTCCAGGATTTAAAAAAATATGAGCAGATCAATATTGCTAGGGGAATGTATTATAGCTTCAGTCATAACCTAAAATAAGAAGCAGAAATTAAATGTAGTAGTGAATGGTTATTAAACGAAAAATACTGGAATTCAAGCCTGGGTTAACCATTGGACTAAAAGGAAAACTTTGTAGGATAAAGAGACCTTAGTCTAACCTTTTTCAAACTTGGCAACATTAAGATATGTGGACAACTCCCAGAATGCTGGCATGGGAATTCTGGGAGTTGAAGTCCAGACCTCTTAAAATTGCCAGCTTTGAAAAGCACTGCACTAACTGAAAAAAACCTATACTGCTGAAAGCATGCAAAATATTTTATGGTAAAAGAATTGAAAATGTTTCCATACTATCTTGCATATTTGAAAAATTAAATCATACCTTAAAGCAAAATATTAATACTAGATAGAATTTGTTAGTGGCATTATTTCTCCTATCATAGAGCAAGTGGAAACAAAATTCCTATTTTAAAGAATAGATATTTTACAAGGAGTCCATAGCTAGCTCAAACTGTTAGCTTTCAAATACTAACTAAAAGAGAGACATTTTTAGCTCTTGTAGAACCCAAGTATCCAGAAAATAAAAGCAAAACATGCTGAGTTATTATTTTGTTCAATCACTCTAGTCTGCTTTCATCTCTCAGAGTTTAATTAAGGAAATCAAACTATGACTCATCATTTATTGGCAGCTTCTTACATAAATACTGGCAGATATAAGTTCAAGGTATAAATAATGCCTTAAATCAAATAAAACAAACAAAAGGACACAAGCTCAGTATTGTAAAATCACTGGACGATGTGCCTTTATTATACATGAGTAGGTTGAATTGGTAGTTGGAATGATGTTTGGAAATGGTACCTCAACATTGAACAGTGAGGGGATCTGTCTCAACACCCCCAGTCTAAAGCATTGTGCTTAATTTGCCAGGTACTTCACTTTGGTGGAAGCATCTTCTGTAGATGTGCTAACGATTGGAGCCAAAAGGCCACTGAACCTGTCAAATCAATAGAGTGCAGCAGCTGCAATGTGACAGCTGGAAACATGGCATTATCTTGCTTAGTGGAGGTATGTTGAAAGAGTGCTTTGTCAAAGCATCAGTTGAAAGGAAGTAGAAATCAGTGAAACTTGTTTGTAATTAAATATGAATAAGGATATACTTCAGTAATGGCATCGTGCACACTTCTTCCTTGAATTTGAATAAAAAATGTAAGAGGGCACTGAAAAAATATATGAAATAATTCAGGCATAATGGTAGTTTTTTTTCAGAAAGCAGTCCAGATACCAGCAAATGCATTTATGATGAACAGGGTAGAAAATATTTAATTAAAAGGAACATGAAGATCGTTGCAAGAAATGGAGAATAAAAAAGACATGCATTTATTGTCTTGCAAATTAATCCTATGGAAAGACCCTTGAATCTTGTTATTTGAATATAGTACAGAGCTAGCCTGTAAACAAAACATGCTCTGTTTTAGATCAAATAGTCAAAGCAAATTGCTAATAAAAATGTGCAACATGTCAAAGCTGAAATGATGTTTAGTGACAAGGCTTTAGGTGGACACAAATGTACAACTCTGGCTTTTGTGGGTTTTTTTTTAGTGAGTATACAACATTGAATAATACTGTCAAATCATGGTCATTGCTAGCATCAACTTCTGAGGCCAAGAGAACAACACAATGACATGATATTGGCATGGAACCATTTTTCAAGTTCAATCCTCAGTGAACAAGAAAAGACTTGTGAAATTGGTAGAAGTGGCATGCAGCCACCTTGTTTGCCAACTGATTACAAAAAAATCTATATCTATTCCTATTCCATTCTTTCACAGAACTAGATGTCAGGCCAAGAGTAATTCAAGGCCAAATGTTGCACAATAGATTTCATTGGTGTTACACCTGCTCATACAAAATCCCCTTCAGGGACAGAAGTCTATTTATTTTAGCTATGTTGGTATCATAAGACCTGCTTGACATCTAAAGAAAATGTAACGATAAGCTCCATGAATTGATGGCGCATATTGTAGACTGCATTCTTATCTTCCCATCTTTGCTTTTTTACTTTGGCGCGACATCTTGCTTGTGTTCCAACACGGATTAGGGCTGAAGGCAGTTAATTCATTGATTCAGCATTTTTAAAAATGTTACAGCTGCCTCATATCCACATCATATCCGCTGCACATTGCTTTTGTTCCTAACTATTATGATATTAAAATGATGAAACATTCATTATAACATCAAAATGCAAGTTCTGCCCTTTCATGCTTACAACATTGTATACAAATATGCAAGAGGCAGAGTTTGCAATGAAACCTCACAATATATATTTTGTCACTTGTCCCCTCTGTCCTCCCATGCAGGTACAAATTGCAAATTCTGCAAATCTCATTCTTAAATAATTGGTCTGAATGCATGGTATAAGCAACCAGATGTAGCTTCCAGTACTCTATCCTCATATCATAGTGGAATGGAAAATTCAGTGCCTCAGATTATAAACCACAAATGACCTCATGGTGTACAATAGACAATAAAATCTTCTGTGGTGTGTCACATTCCACACTGCCTTCTCCAGTCAATTAAAGCTCTACGTAGAGTCCTGTTATCTAGACTGAATCTTGTTGCAGAGTCACAACAGCAGTGCTTATTATCTTTAAGGCAGGTTAGCCTCTCTGCCAATAGGTTCAATGCAATGGTGAAATCCAATTTTTTTTTACTACCGGTTCTGTGGGTGTGGCTTGGTGGGCGTGGCAGGGGAAGGATACTGCAAAATCTCCATTTCCACCCCACTCCAGGGGAAGGATACTGCAAAATCCCCATTCCCTCCCCACTCCTGGGGGAAGGATATTGCAAAATCTCCATTCCCACCCCACTCTGGGGCCAGCCAGAGGTGGTATTTGCCGGTTCTCCGAACTACTCAAAATTTCTGCTACCGGTTCTCCGAACTGCTCAAAATTTCAGCTACTGGTTCTCCAGAACCTGTCAGAACCTGCTGGATTTCACCCCTGGGTTCAATGAAATATAGCTTGCAACAATTAAACTGAACAAAACTTCTCGAGTTAAACCCATATACATATACAATAAAAAAATTGAGAAATCTTTTTAGAATCCTCTGACAAACTCCCACACAAGTACAGAAAAGAATTCCTCTTAATATAAAAAAGAAACATGCAATTGTTGTTTGCTTGACAACTCCGTAGTCAGACAGTCCAAGTTCTTTCTGTTCATCAAAGTGTAGCACTGTAGTTCTTCTTCGGCAATCAGCTCTAATACCAAGCAACAAAACAACAGCCACCACAATTTTATAAATAGCAGCTTTTGAAGGATGCCTCCAAGACAATAAAAGCTCTCCAATTCAGTTTTCAACAACTCCCGCCTCAAGTTTACTCTTATATGATAACAGTGCCCTTTCTGATTGAGATAGGCACGTTGTATGGGTGAGAGACACACACAGCAGAGGTGGGTTGGGACATTGTACTTAAATAAAATATGTCAACTTACTAGGGCCAAAGCAAATTTCTGATTATTTTTGAAGATGATACCCCAGCCACATCCTCTCATTACTCTAAAAATATTTTTTTCAATACTTGGAATCCAACAGCACGAAAGTTGTGCTGCCATTAAGAGCAAAGAACATGGCAGGTTATCAGTGTGGTAGCATTAGGCTCAGCTTTTCGAATGGTCTGTCAATGTGCACCTGCATTGAAACACTCCTCACGGAGCCTTCATTGTGCCATGTGTCTCAGTGGCGGGATTCAATTTTTTTTTTACTACCGGTTCTGTGGGCGTGGCTTGGTGGGCATGGCAGGGGAAGGATACTGTAAAATCTCCATTCCCACCCTACTCAAGCGGAAGGATACTGCAAAATCTCCATTCCTTCCCCACTCCAGGGGAAGGTTACTGCAAAATCCCCATTTGCTCCCAATGAGCTGGGACTCGGGAGGCAGAGAATAGATGGGGGTGGGGCCAGTCAGAGGCGGTATTTACCGGTTCTCCAAACTACTCAAAATTTCCGCTACTGGTTCTCCAGAACTGGTCAGAACCTGCTGAAACCCACCTCTGATGTGTCTCCCAGAAAGGAATTAGGGACAGGTATGAATTTTAGTATCTTCAGTTAGGCTTTGTGCTCATTCTCTTTCTTTCCTAGCAGGCAAGTAGCATTGCCCGCTTAGAATAGCAGTTACAGAAAGGAGAAGGAAAATATATGTCTGGATTTTTTGGTCAAGGTATAAGAAATAATATTGGGTATGTACTAGTTAAAAAAATTTTTTAATGCAAGAATGAATCCATACAGGTCTATAACAAAGAGATTGTTACAGCATCAGGCATAGTGATGACATGATGGAAACTCCAGTTTTACATATTTGGGTCTCAGTCTCTGAGGTACACATACTGTACATGAATTTTTGCATCATATCATAACGTACATTTTGCCACTTACCCTCCCACAGATACCTAAGGTATAAATAAATCATAAGATTATGCTTAACATATTTTTAAATATATGAAAAATGTCAAGATGGATATATGAAGTGTTTGATTCAGAATTTGATTTATGTAGAATGTTTGTGGGTATTTTTTTTTTATTTCAATGTTCTTGGCTTCATCTAATAAAAATGCTCTACATGTAATAAAAGCTTGTTGAATTGTGTAACTGGGAACATCCTCTCTCTTTCTGTGTATATGCATGCACACATATATACACTGTATATATCCGCACACACAAACACAGTATCATATAAAGGTTGTTGGATGTAGCTCAACTTACGTGATCTATAATGATATATAAACAAAATGAAATAACTGACTTTTTAAAAGAAGCTTGCATTTTAATTCTGCTCATAATTTTTGAAATAGAATTTCCTCAAAGAGGATGTCCAATGCAGTTAACGTTACATAAAAAGGGTACAGTTTAAAAGTCAGCCATGCCTCTATATCTTTTATACGGAGATCCATGATCCTCTGCTACCACATGGGGTAACCATCATAACAAATCAAACTGAAATGAATGATCTGAGAGACTGCTCTTTAACAGCCTGTAAAAATCAGCATGTCCTTTCAATGCAGTGCCCTGAGAAAACTCCTAGAAATCTCCCAGACATGGTCACAGCATATGCCTGGTGATCTCTGTAATGGGAAATGACACATTTACATCGAATGCTATATACAGTATGTACCTGGCCTAAAGCACAAAGGAGACAACAAATGTATGTGCAAGAAGCTTTTTAGCAGTCAGAGGCATTGAGGAGGAACATTGCTTCACTGTTAATAACATAGTCACTGTCCTCCTAAGGGACTGAGGGGAAAATGTATAGCTGTTGCCATGCTAGGCTTTGTCTGTCTCCTGACAATGTCATTCAGGGATGGGTTTGCTGAAGTCCATGTGAGGTATCAGAATTCTATTCCAATTTATGGTGTACAGTAATTTGGCTGGCAGTGATCTTATAGGTAATGGATGGTAAAATATTCTGTCTTAACAACTTTTGGATTAAATCATGTCAGCTGTCTGGATATTAAAATAAAAGGTTCAATTTTACATTGAAATCATAATGTGACTTGGCACAATTTAGCAGCCCTGGTGGTGCAGTGGTTAGAATACAGTATTGCAGGCTAACTCTGCCCACAGCCTGGAGTTTGATCCTGGCTGGCTCAAGGTTGATTCAGCCTTCCATCCTTCTGAGGTTGATAAAATGAGGACCCAGATTGTTGGGGACAATATGCTGACACTGTAAACTGTTTAGAGAGGGCTGCAAAGCACTATGAAGTGGTATATAAGTCTAAGTGCTATTGCTATTAGGAAGAACCAAGAGGGAATAATGGGATGGAGGCAGTTTAATAGATCAATGGGATGAATATTAAGACTGGAAATGGAAGCTTCTCACTGATACTTTTCAATGCGGAGGGCATGCATCCTATAAGTTTAGTCTTCACTGTGGGTCAAGAGGGATGGGTTGAACTGAGATGGTACAGTTATCTAGCTGTTATTATCAAACTGCATCTGGTGAAATCTGGTCTCATGCTGTTTATCTGCTTCAGGGATGAAGGATCCATTAAGAAGGTCTGCCCATTGAAAATCTATGGAATGAGGTAGATTTTTACATGTCCTAGGGGAATTTACAGAAAACTAAGAAGAATCAGATAAAGACGAATCCACCCTCAAGGACTCCTTGTTGGTTCTGGCTTACAGGCACCATGCTCCAAATCCCAAATGCAGGAAAATAACAGAGGGAGACACCTGAAGAATTTCCATGATTGAGAGAAGACTTCAGCATATGTCTCCTGGGATAGTCCAGCACCTTGACCATCACACCCAAGTTGCTTTCTTAATATCCACTTTAAACAGATGACAATAACTGAATAATCCAAAAGAAAGGAAATCTCTCCCTGGGAAGGTAATTGTCTGAACTATATGAATATTCCTACTGCATCACTAGACTGTGAAACAACAGACTTTGGGTTGTGAAATGGCTTCAAGGGAGGCCAGCTGAGATGCATATGGCCATGCAGTATGTTGTTACACGATATTCAGAATTTCCAGCATAGTGAGAACTTCCAAATGCCTTTCAGAGCTAATGGTCTGTGTGTAATAATTCCTGGACTAGAATCTAGACTAGCAGCTGGTGCCACTAATTGGTAGCCCTAAGGATGTCTGTGCTTGTGTGTCTAGCAGCTAGATGATCAATTCTGGAATAACCAAATGAAAATTAGTATCACAATAATGTGAATTCTATTGTTTGCTGTAATCTTTAATCAAGACAAAAAGTTAACAGATTGCAGGGACTAATAAAAAGTTGATATTACTGAAGCCTTGTAACAATTATTATTTGGTTGCTCATTTCCTTTCTTCCCTGACATCTTCTAGAAAACCAAAACATAATTTTCCCTGATTCCTAATCTATTTTGGGAAGTATATGCTGAATTATTCATGAGATCAACATCATATCAGGTTACAAAAACTGCGAAAGAAACAAACTGGACAAAATTTATGTATGTATGTATGTATGTATGTATGTATGTATGTATGTATGTATGTATGTATTTATTTATTTATTTATTTATTTCGTCAGGCATGTATTAGATAACAGATATAAAAACATAATTATGAATACATGAAATGGATACGAATAAAAGGGAATATTAGGACTTTGGGGTCGAGGCATCTGTCTTTGTGCTGAGCCACACCAGGGTTATGGTGCTTTGTATGGTCACTTTCCCATTAGCTGTTGCTCTGCAGGGGCGCAGTGGAAGCCTTTCCCAACTGACCCCGGGGACACCACAGAAGGGACCTTGGATTGTCATATTTGGCCTTTTGGCTAAGATCAGGTGCAAGCATCCATGGCCAAAAATTTGCTCAGCTCCTGGCCTGCTTTCCACTCTTGAAGGTGTCACGTATATAGACTCTTCTCATGAAATATCTCTGGACTCTCTCAATTGTATTAATGTCCGATATGCAGTGCGGGTTCCAGACAGACGAGCTGTATTCAAGAATTGGTCTAGCAAAAGTTTTGTATGCCCTAGTTTGTAGTTCAATATTACCGGAGAAGAAGCTACGCAAGATTAGGTTAACAACTTTTAATGCTTTTTTGGCAATGCTGTTACAGTGAGCTCTGGCACTTAGATCATTTGAGATGAGTACTCCAAGGTCCTTGACAGAGTAAGGGTCGTCTACGAGGTCGTATTCGCCCAGATTAAATTTTGTGTTCTTATTTTTTTTTTTTTTTTTGCCAATGTGTAAGACAGAGAATTTGTTAGTTGAGATTTGGAGTTGCCAATTGTTCGACCACTCTGACAGATATAAAAATGAGTAACATACTCTTAGAGAGAAACAACAATACGTAATCTTTCCTTCATTTTTGATCCACTGCAATATAATTTGAGATTATTATTTTTTTTTAGAAAAGGCCCTCTTCTAGAATATATACAGAATTCATTGTGTGGGTTTATTAAAGAGTGAAATCTCTGAAAATACATGTTGTATTGTTTGAGAGTGGCTCTTTAATATTAATATACAAACACTAGTGAAATGAGCCAAATGAAGGCATATTATGAGAGTTACCCACTGATTTTAGAATGGTTTCTTTTCTTGAAATTCTTATTTATTAATCTAAGATTCATTAGGGTGAACTACTTCTGCTTTATAATGGGAACAATGGATGGAGATTTTTCCAGACCCCAAACATGGAGAGAAACCTATCTAAAATGTGAATTGGCATTTTTAAGGTGATCTGATGCAACAATAGTTTTATTCAAAACAAGAAATTTAATCAATTAAAATATTTCATACTTATTTCAGTATTTTGGGTTTTCATACACATTCATACTTCTTGGGTCACTAATTTCAGTAGACAAAACGCACTATATCTACAAATAAATCTTCTGCCTGCTCCAAGCTTTTCAGAGTAGTAGAAAACTTTTCATGTTGGTTTTCTTACAGATTCCTAATCCATCCCATGTTTTCACAAATAGGTCTGTGAAAGTGTATTTCCCTTGTATTTGTTTTTTGTTTTGTTTTTTGTTTTGCTTTTTGCTATGGTATGTTATCAGAGTTTCATGTGAGTTCTAGTATCCACTTGAATGAGAGCAGTCATTACACTGCATACATGCAGGTAGTTACAGGTATATTTTGGTATGGATGTAATCTTTCTACTTTGCAAGCTCATTGGCTTGCACTAAGTTCCAGGTGCAATTCAAGTTACTACCTATAATGGCTTTCATGGCACAAGGCCAGGTTACTTGTGGGACAGCATGTCTCCAATTATTTTTATCCATCCTATAAGACCCAACAGGATGGGCCTCCTCTGGATTCCTTCAATTAAATAGCATATGTTATGGGACCCAAAACACATGCCTTCTCTGTCACTACTTTTGCTTTATGGAACAGTATATTGATATTGGGACAGTCCTGTCTTTGCTGGCTTTTTGTAGAATGCTGAAGACCTGGCTGTTCCCCTGGACATTGGCCCAGGACATTGGATGAGTCCACTTTGTGTACCTTATATTAAATTATAACTACCCAGGTGTGATATATTTGTTCTTTTAAAACCTTTTTTTTTTGAGTGGGAGGATTGTTTTAAATGAATATGAGCTGCCTGGAGTTATATATGCATGGAGAGCCATGTAAATTGATTGATTGATTGATTGATTGATTGAATGAATGAATGAATGATGAAATGCTTGCACTTCCTCAATCCACCTGGACTGGGTTAAATGAACAAACAACCATATTTGGTGCCTGTCTTCTAACATGTGATGTGGCCCTGTGAAAAAGGAATTGCACTGTTAATTTCAGTAACACCTTAGCTGCAGTAATTACAGACAAACATTGTCATGCTTGATTATCAGTGTTTCCTACCTCTGTTAGGAATGTTTGACCAGTCTTCTATGACATACCACTTCAATTCATATTTTAGTATTTCCTAGCCTGAACAGCTTGTTCAAATCCTGAATATACATTTCTGTAGTATTTAGATCTTGACTTTGATTTGGAATTTCAAAATATCTCCAGTTGTTAGCATTTCCATTGTAACTTGCAGTCAGGGGTGAAATCCAGCAGGTTCTGACAGGTTCTGGAGAACCGGTAGCGGAAATTTTGATAGTTCGGAGAACTGGCAAATACCACCTCTGGCTGGCCCCAGAGTGGGGTGGGAATGGAGATTTTGTAGTATCCTTCCCCTGCCATGCCCACCAAGCCATGCCCACCAAGTCACACCACGCCCACCAACCCACGCCCACAGAACCGGTAGTAAAAAAATTTGGATTTCACCACTGCTTGCAGGGTGATTTTATGCTGTACTCTTCAAGTAATTTTGACAGGATAGACACTCTTGGAATGATTAACTATTGTTCTAAATCATTATTTCAAGAATATATCTCAGAGGATTGATGTAGGCCCAGAACTTTGGAAATGGTTGGATAACTTTTTCTAGACTTATTGGCATCAATAACTTTTTATGCACATCTTTAGAAAATACTTTTTAACTACGCATGTGTCTCTAGAATATGTTTGGTGAGAATTTATAATGATGAGGCGAACCAGAATTTGTGAGATTTATATAGGGTCGGGTTCATTTAAAACAGTTTTTACAGTATTCACACAACTGACCTAATCATTCTTTTAATGAAATTGAACTACAAGAAATTATTTTTGAGACAAAACATTGCATGCTTATTTTTTTATTTTTTATTTTTTTTATTTTTTTTAATGAAATAAACATTACAAAATATTGTTATTATTTATTCACCCAGAATCCCTTTCAGCATATCACTAAAGGCCTCATGAAGTTCTGATAACACACTGTGGCAAAGATATGCAAAAATTCAGAAAAAAAATTCATTTTTTTTCACAGTCCCATGAATCTGCCCAGATGGGTTGGTGCCTGGTGATGATGGCTTTGGGTGCTGAGAGTTAAGGAAAGTATTACAGTTATACAAAATAGTTTTAGCCCAGCAGGAGTGAACAATATCCTCATTTCTGGCCATATCAGGGGTGGGTTCCTACCGGTTCGGACCGGTTCGCCCGAACCAGTAGCAACCCGCTAGTGACGTCATCCGAACCGGATCGGTGGTTGCCGGTCCATGGGGGCTGCCATCTTTTTTTTTAATTTTTTTCTGAATTTTTTTGGGTTTTTTTTTTCCTGAGCATGCTCAGAAGGTGACTTCCAGCACTGTGCATGCGGTCGCCATCTTTTTTTGGCTTTATTTGTTTTATTTTTATTTGTTTTCAAATTGAAGCCCAACGGACCTCTACCTAGGATCGAACTCACAGCCTCCTGATTGTGAGGCAAAAGTTCTACCTCTAAGCCACAGCAGCTTTTTTTGGAAATTGGTTGTTTCTGCCTGCTACTAAGTGGCTGGGTTTTTTTTTTCTTTATGCTTTTAATGGTTTTTTTTTAAAGGATATTTTATTGTTAATTTTTTTCATGGCATTTCGTTGTTTTTAGGAAACTTTTTTTTTAAAAAAGATATTGTTTTTAGGAAATGTTTTATTTGTAATGCAGTATCCTGCTTTTAAGTGCAGGTTGGTCCTTGACTTAGAACTGTGTCACTTAACAACTGCAGGGATGCACGCATCTTAGCATCTCCTGGTATTAGTCCGAAGCAGGGGTCCCCAAACTGGGCAACTTTAAGACTTGTGGACTTCAACTACCAGAATTCTATGCTGCTGGAGAATTCTGGGAATTGAAGTCCACAAGTCTTAAAGATGCCAAGTTTGAAGACCTCTGCCTTAAAGATTTAAACTGAATTTTCAGAAGATGCAATAGAGATTCCATACCAGCCTAGGTTCTAATTCCTCTCTGTCTCTGTCTCTATTTCTGTCTCTCTCTTTTTGTCTGTCTGTCTGTCTGTCTGTCTGTCTGTCTGTCTGTCT
>QLTV01003132.1:390417-413181 GCA_003457575.1 Thermophis baileyi | reverse complement strand
GTCACATGGCCGTCAAGCCACTCCCACCCAGTCACATGGCCGTCAAGCCACTCCCACCCAGTCACATGGCCATCAAGCCACTCCCACCCAGTCACATGGCCATCAAGCCACTCCCACCCAGTCACATGGCCGTCAAGCCACTCCCACCCGGTCACATGGCCGTCAAGCCACTCCCACAAAATTAAGCCACACCCACAGAGTGGTAGTAAAAAAATTTGGAACCCACCCCTGGGCCATATGATTGTAGGACAAAAAAAGAAAGAAAGAAATCCTGTTTTAATTTCAATTGCATAAAAATATCTTGTAATTCTAAGAAGATTTCTTATATAAAAAGACTTTTTTTGTTTCCTAATTTCTTTGTCCATTTTTGAGCTTTACATTAATAATGGGGTACTACTACTGATGTTCTTTTCTGTTACACAACTTTCATAGAATCATTGAATCACAACATTCAGATTGTGGTCTAGTCCTTGCTTGAATACATAAAGAGGAGCTGTCCACCTCCGTCTACAGTATAGTTGATTTTGGTGTTTAATCATCCTACGGTTTACTAACATTCAGTGGGATTTTTCTTTCCTATGATTTAAATCTATTAGTCTGTGTCCAGAATGCTGAGCAGATAGAAAGTAGGATCTGATTTTCTTTTATGGGACAATCTTTTATTATGTTATTATTATATTCCTCTTCAGATATCTCAAGGCCAAATATTCTTACTTCATTCTATTTCTGTTCATAGGACCTAGTCTTTATTTCTTTCATGGACATTCACTAAACTTATTACAGTTTATTTGAACCTTTCTTAATTAGTAATGTCTAGAACAAAGCTTAATTCTTGAGGTATGGCCTCATTAACACAAAAGGAGATGGTACATTTGCTTCCTCTCCCTTTTGTTGCATTTGCTTTTTCCTGAAGTCATATGATATTACTCACTCATGTTTAGATATTAATAGTATATTTTTTTACAAATCCTATTGCCAGTGCAGTTATCCCCATTCTTTCCCAATACGTTTGATTTCTGTCTCCTAAGTAACAAATTTTATATTGTGTTTCATTGTGTTATTTTCAGACCACTTTTTTTTAACCTATCAAGATTATTTTGTATTTTGATTTTTTTTCTGCTAAGATCTTCTGCAAAGTTGATAAGCAATCGCTTCCATCATGTGATTTAATTTTTTAATAAATTATGAGTTTTGGCTTTTAGGTTGACTATTACTCTAGTTTGATGAAGAAACATTCATAAGCTCTTTCTGAATAGCATTTTTAACCAGTTATGTATTAACTTAGTTGTCATGCCTTCTAAATCAGGTTTAACTAGTTTACTAATCAGACTCTTATGATATGATGATAATATTATCCATTCGCTTGTGTTCGATTCTTGGTGATTCTGTGGGCCAGGTCTTTCCACAACTTCTGATCTTGTATTACTTCTTTGATTTGTTCTATGCTCTGGCTGGTGTCAACTTTGATGGTGTCCAGCTACTGTGTTCTTTTATGGCAGCGGTTCTCAACCTGTGGGTCGCGACCCCTTTGGGGGTCGAACGACCATTTCACAGGGGTCGCCGCGCACGTTAGCCCGCCATTTTGGTGCCACCGTCACTGCAGGGGTGAAAAGGTCCCGGTTTGGCCGTGGTGCGGGTCGCCGGACAGCTGGTAGCCCGGACGTCGCCATTTGAGTTCTTCTACCCTCTGCGCATGCGCAGAATGCTTTGCGCATGCGCAGAGGGTAAAAGAACCCAAATGGCGGCTCCCGCTTCCGACGCTATCAGCTGTCCGGCGACCCGCAGGCAAGCCCGAACCGGGAGCATTTTGCCCCTGGTGCCACACCCCCTTTGTCACCTCATCCCGCGCGGGGAGGGGGTCGTGGCAGCAGGGGGGATTGCGGCGGCGGCGGGGGTGTGTGGTCGCGGGGGGGTCGCGGCATTAGAAAGGTTGAGAACCACTGTTTTATGGCTTGGTTTCCTTTTACTGGTAACAGTTCCAAACATAATTGCTTTCTCCAGTGAATTCCCTCACATGACATGGCCATAAGTAAGATGTAGTTTCGTGATTTTGTCTTCTAGTAACATGTCTGGTGTTATGCACTTCAGTACTTGCTTGTCAGTCACCTTTACTATTCAAGGACTCATGACATACTTGTACTCCAAAGTCTCCCATCATATTTCCTAATCTGAAAAAAACTCAATGGGAGGATTTCCCTCATGATGCCTGTCCTTTGGATTGAAGCATGGAAAGCCAGGGAAGCTGTATGCCAATGGAGAGAGGATTGCCTACATCAAAAAACATGGCATTCAAACATATGCTTTGGCCACCTCATAGCTAAAAACAGTAAACCCATAGTCCATCCATAAAAATTGTACTAGAATTATCCTCCCCTTTGAAATAATTTTCAAAAGCAGATTGTCTTTCATCATGCTAAACAAGTACTGTGGAAATAGCATAGGATAATTTTTCTAATCCCCAATCCCTCCCCAATATTGTCTGATCGCTATTTTCTTGTTTTGTTTATAAACCTGATATAAATCTGATTAAGAGTCCATAGCTTGTTTTCACCCTTGCCTCTCCTTGGATGTTCTCTGTTTAGCAACTGACTTGATATTTCCTAAAAAGCACTTCATGAGTTGAAGCAAAATATATTTTTCACGTTTTCTCCTCTTGTATTAGTCATTAGCTATCATTAGCTGGCTAGCAACACACTGTGGTATGGTAGTAACACATTGAGATTTAGAGCACTTTATATTAAACATGCAAGCAGATACTTTTACCAGTAGCTGCCTCATCTTGCAATGTGTTTTATTAATGCCAGGCTGCTCAGAGTCATTTGTCACTGTCAGGACCACTCTTGTTCCAAATATCTCTTAGCACCATGTAAGTGAACAGAATACAGAGGATATTACATATTTCCCCAAGGACTGCTGGTAACCTCTGCATGGTGGAGGTGGGACAGCAGGATTGTGGCAAAAATAGTGGGGGTAATTTCCAGTTTAGTTTGCACCTAACACATTCCCAGATCAGAGCCAGCACACACAACTCAATTCAGCTAGCAAAAACATAATTTGATGTTTATTTACTAAAATCAGCAAATTTCAAAAACAGAGTACAAGTAAAGGGCAAGCAAAAATGGAGCGAGAAAGAAACAAGTACAACAGATATGAATTCACATAATCTATATGTCTGTAGTTATAGATCAAATGGCACTTTCCAGAGCACTGAAAACAATCCTATGGGTAATTAACGAGGACTAGTGCAAAAAGAAGGGGCCTTTGGTTATCCCATCTTTAACACTTGTATGTACATAACAGCAGCAGAATAGAAATTGAAAGTATGACACCAAGAGATCTCTCCTCTATTCTGCACCATTAAAGAAACAATTTGATAAATGGGGACGATGTATCCAGCAAGGGGAAGATGGGGAGGTAGGGAGAAAGGATAAGAATGTTCTTACATTTGAAGTGTATTTTAAGTCTGGTATGCTCTGTCTTCTCTTTTGGAACAGTGTCATTTAAATAAATGGCTGTAGATTGAATTATTGTCAAATGATAGCAAGATAGCATCTATCATCAGGCACTTTGTCCAATAGTTATAAACATGGCTAAAGATTGCTGCAATAGCTGGAGCAAGGAAGATGGGAAGATGCATCCATAGTCATACAGAAGAACAAGAGGGACAAATGACAAAAATATCCTAGTGTTGCAACACAAATGGTGTAATTCCGTGATGGCGAACCTATGGCACGTGTGCCACAGCTGGCACGCAGAGCGCTTTCTGCGGGAATGCGAGCTGTCGCCCAGCTCAGCTCTATCATGCATGCGCATGCTCGCGCCTCCCGCCGGCCAGCTGATTTTCAGGATGGGGGGGTGAGCATATGCGTTTTCAGGATGGCAGGGGTGAGCACGGGGGGGGGGCATTTTTGGTCCCAGGAGGCTGCAGGTGTTTCAAGTAGTTTTAATCAAAATGCAGTTAAAATGCTATACAAGCCATCGAGAATATAAATACATATATACAACAGGAACAGGAAGTGCCTCACAGGAGCAAATAGAGGTAAATCCTAGAGAGGCAGGAAATGCATCACAAAACAATGGAGATGAATGCTAAAGAGGAATAAAGCTGCATACAAGGCAGACGTAACACCTGTAACAATAGGGAGGCAGGCTAGGCCCAAAATGGGGGGTGGGGGCGGTTGTGCGTGCATGCATGGGGGGTTTGGGGGTGTCGTGCGTGCATGTGCAGGAGGGGCACATTGCATTATGGGTGCCAGCACGCGCGTGTGCTGTCATGCGCATGCGCACACACTTTCGGCACACAACGAGAAAAAGGTTCACCATCTCGGGTGTAATTTATGTACTTGTACCAGATGCCTATGGAACTATACCATACTAAATATTGTTTGGAACAAACAAACAAAAAATCCAACAACAGGATGATGAAGCTCTGAGTGGAAGTGTAGAGAAAGGACAATAGTTACCTCGAATCCTGGATCATGGAGTGAGTTCTCTCCAATGGGAGATGGACCCCCACAAGCTCTGCAGATGTGCAGTATTATCAGGCTTGGCTGATAGCTGCTTTGCTTTGGTTTCAAATCACTCTCATAATCAAATAGGTAATGCTGGTCTGGAGCTACCTCTGAATTGATTATTACAATGCAAAATATTCTTAGATTTGTTGAGAATATGGAATTTGTGTGGGATGATCATCTGTCTAATTTTCCTCTGATAGAGAACATTCATATTTTTCTGATAAATAGGGGTGAGTAATAGAATTGGAAATGGCTAGTCTAGTGAAAAGAAGGACCAGGGGAGACATGATAGCAGTGTTCCAATATTTGAAGGGTGTCAACCTATTTTCCAAAGCATCCAAAGGCAAGACAAGAAACAATGGATCAAAACTAACCAAAGAGAGATCCAAACTAGAACTAAGGAGAAATTTCCTGACAGTGAGAACAATCAACCAGTGGAACAGCTTGCCTTCAGAAGTTGTGGGTGCTTCATCACTGGAGGCTTTTAAGAAGAGACTGGACAGCCATTTGCCTGAAATGGTATAGGAGCAGGTGGTTGGACTAGGAGACCTCCAAGGTCCCTTCCAACTCTGATATTCTATGTTCTATATTCTGATTATCATGAGGTGAGACTTTGTTTTAAAAATAGAGTTTATTAAATTTTACACATTAAAAACATCTTACATACACTTCTCTCAATCCTGGAATATCGACTCTCATATTAGTTATTTCCATACATATTATCAATCCTTTTACTATACAGGTGATGTACATAAATATTTACATTTATACATCCTATACATGTAGTACATTAACATTCACCTTATTTATCTATATTTATAAAAAAAATTGCTTAACTATTCCTATTCTCTAACCAAAGATACCATTTTCCCCATACCATATAAAATTCCTTATCATTTCTATCTTGTAGTTCTAGAGTTAATTTGTTCATTTCCGCACAATCCATTATTTTTCTAATTATCATATATTTTCTTATGTTCAGTTGTGACAGATTCTTGGAGACTGCCAGGACTAGTCCTGCAGTTTTCTTGGCAAAGTTTTTCAGAAATGGTTTGCCATTGCCTCCTTCGTAAGGTTGAGAGAGAGTGATTGGCCCAAGGTCACCCACCTGGCTTTGTACATAAGGCAGGACTAGAACTCATGGTCTCCCAGTTTCTTCCACCTCATCAAGCTAGCTAGAAAGTCTTATTGTTATGGTCCTGGGCAAATTCCACTCTAAAAGCTTAGGTTGTTGGTGCTGCTTCTGAGGTCAATCATCTTTCTTCTGTGTAACATCCCATCTCAGAGCTACTGGGAGAGATTGTCTGGAGATTTGAAATATGTTGTCATTTGATATATTTATTACATACATCACCAAGGAATGCCAATATGTAGTGAGAACTTGACTGTTTTTATGGAAATTGTGGGGGGGGGGGATCAAAGTAGATTATTTTTATTTTATTGTAGTTGTAAAGTGCTGTTATATTAATTTATTGGATAAGGTAGGAAATTTCTCAGGGTGTCCTTCAATTTTCCAAGCTATTTTATTATTATAATATTAATAATATTTTAATATTATAATTATAATAATAGAAAATTTCCCACTAAATTGATTAAAGAAATCCATTAGTAGGGTTTTCAGGTAGATATTATAATACGCAATGCCTAGAGCATATATGCTCTTTAATTCAAATAGTGCAGAAGATTTTATGCATATTTTCTGGAAGAGAGATTGCATAGTTTGATACTGGAAATCTGAAGACTAGGTCAACTGAGAAGATAATGCTTTATTTGTTGGGTGGCTTAAATATATATATATATATATATATATATGCAAAGACTACTTATTTTCATCTGAATTTATGTATATTTTATTTTTTAAATGTAATTTTAATTTTGTGTTCTGCTTTGATTTTGTATCCATATTTGAATATATTTTTAATTACATATATTTAACTTGTTTGATTGGATTTCTGTCATTTGGTAGTTGGAAATGAAATTTGTTTTATGTGTATAACAGTAACTTCTAGCTCAAATGTTTGCTGTAGCTTGCTTGGTTCTTACTTTTATGACCATTACCATTATTGCCATTATTAGGTCATGCCTTACGGCATGCAAAGTGTATCCTCTTGCTATGTTTCAGTTTTAATTGAAGAGTGAGGGAAGGGAGGAATTGAACAACAATAAAACTTATATATGTAAGTGAAAGGTGCCAAAGTATCACCCCCAAATTAGAAGTGTGCTGATAGGCCATACATTGAAGCAAACCAACCTAAAAATGTTATATTATGAAATGTTAATTTCAGTTTCAGTTCAAGCATTATTTTAACAAATAAACAATTTTAATTATATATTCATTTAAAAATACTGAAGTATGATACTGAGCAATGACTCATGAGAAATTACCATGTGGTTTAGCTTGCCACAAGCTTACTGCCAATTGAACAAAAATCATGTGGAATCACTTGATGCATGCAAAGAAGTATTTTACAAATCCACTACATCCTCTATGTAACAAATCTCAGTTTAGTAGACTTTGGATGCAGCAGATAAAATCTGTTCATGCTTCTGTGCATGCATCAAATCCCATTTGCCATTTTATATATGCATAAAATACATTAAATATGGATATGTGAAATCCCCTCCATATTTTATACGTGCATAAAATGTGCAAAATGCATAAAATATGGATGTGTCATACCACATTCACCATTTTATGTATACATAAAACCCCATCCAGATTCAACAGGCATTCTGCTTTTACAGATACCCTTCCCCCATTAATCCATTAAACAGAAGGTTTATTGCATCACCAAGGGTACAAAGAAAACCATGTTGTCATTTAAAGGTTAGGATGCTTGCTTCCATTTGGCAGACACAAGGTGCCATTTGTATATGTAGGCAAACACTATCAGCTGGAATTTGCCAACTACATTAAATATTTCTGACTTTGAATTGAGCAGAGTTTAGCTGAAGCAGGATCAAAGATTTTTGTTTTTTCCCCCTTTTCTTCTAACACGCAATGTATAGTACAGATACAGCATCTGTCATTCAGTAGAAGATGTAACAAAATCTCTACTTCTCACATCTCTTGCTATTCTTTTTGTCACCCAAGACCTACTATTATAGCTTAGAGCAGGAGAAAGAAATGAGATTGAGATTTGTGCTTCCATTCCCCATAGATATAATTTTTCTATTAGCCCCTGGAGCTATTGGAGATAGTCATCAGGAAAGGAACCATGCTTGGTCCCTAGTTTTGTATCCATGGAGAAGGACTACAATCATAAAGTAGGTTCTGTTCAGTTGTTCATCTGGTATGTTCCGTCTAATATGTTTCCATACTTATAGGGTGATTGTCACATGTGATGGTTTCCATGTGAACTGGGACTGTGATAGAGAAGTATTGTAGCTTGTGGGAAAGCCTTTGCATACTATATACGTGAAGATTCTGCTCCTGATAATGATTTGGTAAACATTAAAACTATAATTTAATTACATCACCAACGTGATTAGGAGAAGTAGGAGCCGCATGTTGATGCTTTCATGTTGGATTTAACAAGTGAAGACAATGTTCATTTCAATTCTGGTTGAATTACTTTTCCATTATTCTTGCATGTCCCAAGGATCCAAAACCAGAGGACAAGGTTTCTGACACCAAATCAACTATGGTTAACTGTTTACACTAATATCCTTATGAAAAAAAATCCCTAGTACCTTAACCGCATATACAATATATTTCCTAATTGGGAAGCCTTAAAATAGTTTCCTAGAATAAATTCTAAGAAGAATCTTTGGATAACTTTGTCATTTTCAAGATGGAACTTTTAATTTTTTTTTAAAATGTCAGGTGTATTTTTCATCTCACATCTCCCTGACTTACAATCAAAGAAAGCCACAGATCTACACTGACAGCAGGACACTCAATGTTATTAGAACATTGAGGTCTGACCGCTCTAGAAGTTATTTTACAATACTTTATCTCCCACCAATCCCACCTGTTTAGTTTTCGTTAAAATGCTTGTATGATTGGTGTAATAGGTGTGATGGTGTAATTGGTGTGATGGTGTCATTGTTGCCAAAGAATGATAGATTAGTCTGGAGATCCTTGTGCCAGGCACTGACATTGACAAAAATAGCATCATAAAACAAAAAAAATATATTGAAAAATAAGAGAGGAACAGCAGGTCATCTCAGAGGGTTTCCAAATACTGAGAGTACAGTCAAAAATTGGTTTTTGACTTGGGAAATAGAAGTTTTACTCCAATTTAATAGGACAAAAAAAAAAAGGTACAAAGAGGACACACAGCCATTTTGCAGAAATTCAGGTCATGCTATAAACCATCTAAAACTAAAGATAAATTTACTGAGGCAATCTCACCATACCAATGCTAAAGAAGCATAAAAATAGACCTATAGGATTTTTTGAAGACTTAAAAAGGAATATGAGGGATCAAAGAACCTGGAAAAGTTAAAATAATATCCATTTACCACAAAACATCTCTGAAAACAAAAAAGAACCACATATTTCTGCATTCCGCATACAGACGGGAGGTTGAACAACTAACCTTGTGGTGCGACCGGAACAATCTGGAACTGAACACACTCAAAACCGTAGAAATGGTGGTAGACTTTAGGAGAAACCCTCCCATACTTCCACCTCTTACAGTACTAAACAACATAGTATCAACAGTAGAGACCTTCAAATTTCTAGGTTCTACCATATCGCAAGATCTAAAATGGACACCTAACATCAAAAACGTCATCAAAAAAGCACAACAAAGAATGTTCTTTCTACGCCAACTCAGAAAGCTCAAACTGCCCAAGGAGCTGCTGATACAGTTCTACCTCCTACCCTCAAAACGACGCTATAGAGCACTGCATACCAGAACAAGTAGACACAAGAACAGTTTTTCCTCAACGCCATCACTCTGCTAAACAAATAATTCCCTCAATACTGTCAAACTATTTACTAAGTCTGCACTACTATTAATCTTCTCATTGTTCCCATCACCCATCTCCTCCCACTAATGACTGTATGACTGTAACTTTGTTGCTTGTATCCTTACGATTTACATTGACTGGTTCCTAATATGATTTGATTGCTTATTTGTACCCGGACTATCATTAAGTGTTGTACCTTATGATTCTTGATGAACGTATCTTTCCTTTTATGTACACTGAGAGCATATGCACCAAGACAAATTCCTTGTGTGTCCAATCACACTTGACCAATAAAAAAAAATCTATTCATTTTTTTAACAAAATTGTCATCATCCAGGACTGTGCCTTGCAAGTTATAAATACTCATGAATAAGGAGAAAAATTACTAACATTACCTAGTCTTGATTGTGCAGAAGCATTGAATCAAGAAGAAACAGAGAAAAATCTGTATCTCAAATTGTCCAAGCTCCGGACCTACCCCAGCAGTAACAATGCCAGACGTGTAGGCGGGTGATAACTGGGTTTAATAAGCCGGATTCAGGCACACAAATAAGCTACAAAAAGAACTGGTCACGAAACATATGCAATCCAGAATTAAAGTCAGCACTGGGAGCAGTCGCCTTCCAGCGCGGTTATATAGGCAAGCCACGCCCTCCACCAGCTCAGGCCTTGCCCGGAAATTGCTCACTCGGCTCCGCGTGATGGTACAGCTGTCAGGTGTCCCGGGTGCACAGTTGTCAGGTGTCCCGGGTGCACAGCTGAGCGTTGGGCATCCCGGTTGTGTTGCACTGGTCGCCGCCAGGCACACAGCTGATTGGCGCTCCAACGGGGCTTCTCCAGAGCGTAGCGGTAGCCTCCGGCATAACACCCTGCAAAAAAAACTGCCCCACCCCCCCCAGGGCGCCCCCCCCCCCCCCGGTAAGGCAAACCCCAAGGTTTGACATTGTACAACTATGGGAATAAACCAGAAAATTATATAACAAAAAAGGTCTCCCTATCCTCAAATTAAATTCAAAAAAATCCTCAGTATCTGTCAGGTGCGAAGACCAGGGCCACATGTTACATTCCAATTAAAGTGATTTATTACTAATCATGCACAGGAATCTTCTCAACTAACAGATAGGACCTGCTTGGGGTTAGGTAAGAGTCAATGGAATTCAAGGGGAGGTTGGACTTAGTCCCCTTGTGGCAACATAAAGACTCTAGACTGATTCCTCTTTTGATTCTGCTCCCAAGCTCTGCCACTCATTCTCCTACAGTATCAGTGACAATGCACTGATGATGTTATCTAGTTTGGGTAATGAAACATCTGCAAGAAACCAACCAAGCTTAGAGATCACCAAGGACCCCTCAGATCATTTCTTGATCTTTGGAAAATAATAGCTGACAAATTAGTTAAACAGGAAAATCTTAAAAAACTATGAAGCATCTGGATAGTCTAAATGATGGTTCTGGTCTGCTACCAATATATGGCACAAAGTTCTCTAGAGTTAGAAATTACATTGAATGCCACATGAAAAACAGAATTCTTTTTTAAAAAAATCAAGGGGTAAGGTGAAGCTTATAAAAAACTCAGAACAATTAATAAATATTTTATGTCCTGATAATTTGCTACAGCATTTGTATCCATGATCACTTTTCACATTTACTGGAGTTTATCATATTTATATATAGCTGTCCAGCTCACAGAAAAGTGATTTTAGATGGGGCTATTCCTTTGAACTTTGTTACATTGTTACAAAAATCTTTGCTGAAGGAACTTCCGTGCTTTCTGAAATACAACTTTGAAGGCCTGCTCTTGCTGATACCCATGAGATATCAGGCAGGCATATGTTTTTGCACTGTTTACATGGACAGATACCGACTGTGAGTGCAAGAATGGCTCAAGGAAATGTGTATGATGTAATTTAGAAATTTAAATAATCTATGAAGGTTGTTAAATATATAGTTTTATACTCTGTGATGCAAATGCTAATAAGGTCACTTAAAATTACACTGTCCAAAGAGAAGTCTAAAGACTTAAAATTGGAGATTTTGGAGAAGTCCAAAGACTTAAAATTACACTGTCCAAAGAGAACCGGCTAAAACTGGCCAAATTAAACTGAAGAAAAAAAGACCAGGGTGCAGGGTAAAGTTGTTTGTTTTCCTATAATGCATTGTTTGTTGGACAAGTGAAGGGTCAATAGGCAACCTTGAAAAGAAATTGAGACAGTTACAGAAGAGTAAATGTGAATAGACAGTTGGGATTTCCCAAAGCTAAATCTTTATGTGCAGCACGTTAATATTTTCCAACAGCTCTGAAGCTGCCAGTGCTGATAGCCAAAGGGGACTGAATGGAGCATCTGCCATCTGTGATTTGTTACAATTGTCTATTTTTTCCATAGAATGTGTGAGTCCCACTTAAATTATTTCTGAGTTGATTTTACTTAAAGTCCCAGTGGATTGGAGCAGCAGTTAAGCCCCAGTAAATAAATACTGAAAACACAAATTAATAAGGGGGAAAGAGGTTCAAAGGTATATGTAGGTGGGAAGACAAGTGATGAAATGTGCATCAGGACATCCCAATGCAATTCTTGTGGCTTATGTGCTTATGTCCAATGTCAACACTGCAGTATGTCAGGGAAGTGTTTGCACAGTGATGTCACCATACACATATCGTTATTTTTGTGTGAATGTGAGTACCCGTGGACACCTTTTGGGGGAGTGCTAGTAGAACATAGAATAATAGGATTAGACGGGACCTTGGAGGTCTTTTAGTCCAACCCCCTCCTTGAGCAGGAGATCCTATACCACTTCAGATAAATGGTTGCCCAACCTCTTTTTGAAAGCCTCTGGTGATGGAGCACCCACAACTTCTGAAGGCAAGCTGTTCCATTGGTTAATTGCTCTCACTGTTAGGAAGTTGTTCTAAGTTGCTTCTTTCCTTGGTTAGTTTCCATCCATTGTTTCTCATTCTTCTTCTTCTTGTGCCATATCCATCATCGGACGTTGGCGATCATGTTGACGATCCTATTTTTATCAACAGCCGCATGAAAAAGACTCATTTTACCTTTTGATGTATTTTGGTGTATTTTTAGCATTTCATAATACATGTGGTATACTGAACTTGAAAAAGCTATGGCGAATGAAGAGGAATGCCATTTGAATCTGATGCCATCTGTTCCTTATTTTGTTTATGAGAATGAAATAGGCAGAATGACTATTGGCTGCTGAGAAGGAAACTGCCCGAGATATTTATGTAGAGTAAATCTAAATCCAGCAAGAGTATATTTACATGCAGAAGTTTTAAAAGAATGCCAAAATGTGGTGGATTAATTGTTTTATGCAGTAGGTTACAGATGACTAGGTTTAAAACTTGGGTTAGGGTTATTTGGTAGTATAAATAATATTACCCATGGATTTAAAAGTAGACCCTAAATGACTTTTACAAATCCCTGCATTTGATTAAAATATTCTGATGGATGCACATAAAGATGGAAGTGTGCTAATTAACCACATTTTGCTTTGTTTACTACTGCTAGCAATTTTTTTTCTTACACATTTTTTTCCTTTTGTAGTAGGAATTTATTAAAAGGATTTGCTGCAGAAAACATTAGAAGAGTTTTGAATAATAGGCTGACAATGGAATTATGTTAAAAGGGAGGAATACTAGATTGAGATGCAAATAAAACAGATAGCAATTTATCTCTCAGGGTTTATTGTGTAGGTGGATTTCAATATCTAGAATTCAAGAAAATGTCTGACTACAACACATTTTACATACATGGGATATCAGTAAGAAGAATATTGTCATACATGCTGCATGCAACTCCCCTTTCTGGGTAGAAATTTTCTTTCTCTTATTAGTTAGGGCTTTTTTTTGGGGGGGGGTATCTGTTTTTGTTGATGGTGTTTTTGCCGAAAAGGAACTGAAGTATTGGAAAGAAAAGATGAAAGCAAAAATATTAGTTGGAAAGAAGATATTTCAGCCAACTCTCCAGCTCTAGAGTAGTGGGAGACAAAAAATCATAGCTGAATATCCAGTATTGGAAGCCTTGCTATTTTATTATTTTTCCTCTCACTTTTTGACATCTATGGAAGAAAAGTTAAAAATAAATTGAACTGGTATAAGGAACAAAAACCCAAAATGCTAGAGAGTTAAACATCCATCCTTGCTCATTTACTGAGATTTAACACCCCACATTGCTTGAATAATTAGAAATGTCCTTAATTCATTCCAGGTACAGTTGTCTCTGAAATGGAATTCTAATTACCCAAGTATTTTATAAAGGAACAATTGCTAAGGATTTAACTTCACAAGCTCTATATAACTCGGGGTTGGTTCACACATCATTGATCATCAGATGATGTCTTCAGAACTGATGTGTGCGTAGCTTAAGTTGTCAATCAAATGGAACAACATAAACTTTCAAATCGTGTTTGATTTGAATATGTATTCATGTTTGGGAACTTGTATTTCTTTATTGTTGACTACAGTAAAGCTCATGTGATGGTTGTGTGCCATCCAGTCAGTGTCTACTTTTGTCAACTATATAGTTGTCCGGTGTGATCTGTCCCCAGCCAGGTATTTCAGGTTCCAACTGCTGTACATGAATACAAACTGTCCCCAGACAAGTATACATCTTATATTTAATCAAGTTGTGCTGGATCAGACCAAATATAATTCAGCAATCTGTTTCCCATAGTGATCAGCTATGAATCTCTAGGATATCTGTAAACAGGACCTGAAGAAAACAATATCTTATTGTGGTTGCTCTCATCTAACTAGTACTCTAAGACGCACTTACAAATCAATCTCTTAAAGTATTTCAAGAAAAGTACAGCTGTAAGGGTTAGTTGTAAAGCTTATACAGAGTATCTAAATTAGAAGCATTGATTTAGCAGATAAATAGGCATTAAAGCTACAGCTTATACTTGAATGCTAAAGACAAAGAAATTAATATTCATGGAGGAATATATAGTAAGTGTATATCAGAAAGGTACTTGAAAATATTTGATCGTGCAGGAATATTTAATTTCTAGCAGATAATTATGAGGCTTGAGCAGTAAATTATTTGCATGTCTCTAAACAATCTCACATGATGACTTCGACAATTATTACTCTTAACAAAAATTGCACTGCATTTAAAACAGGCTAGAATCTTGCTTCTTGATGTGGAATACGTCAGAGAGGAACTGGAAATTTTTATATATTTTCCCTAAAGTCTTCTTGAGAACCTTATCCTTGAGTTAATTTACTATTTTTTTCTCAGGATTCACTTAATGTTTTTTCCCCAGCGATATTGAACCTTGTCTCAAAACACTATTTTGTCAATACATACATTACAAAAATGTGTATTGTATTTTTGTAGTTTTTATTTGTATAGTTTTATCCTTTTAATATTGTAAACCACCCAGAGTTACCCAGTGGTAAGATGAGCAACCAATAAATTTAATAAAAAATAAAAAATAGCAATAGCACTTAGACTTATATACCACTTCACAGTGCTTTACAGCCTTCTTTAAGCAGTTTACAGAGTCAGCATATTGCACCCAACAATCTGGGTCCTCATTTTACCAACCTCAGAAGGATGGAAGTCTGAGTCAAACTTGAATTTGAACTGGTGAGAATTGAACTGCCAAACTGCTGGCAGTTATCAGTCAGCAGAATTAGCCTGCAGTACTGCATTCTAACCACTGCACCACCACGTCACCAAAAAGAAATGTTAAGCACAGATACCAATTTGGCAGAATTATTTGGCAGATTATGTAAACTAACATGGGCACAGATATGGAGCCTCCACTTCTTTTTAAGCAATATTTTTATTCATTTATTTAAGTTTGCAAAATAAATAAATAAAAAATAAAAGGGAAGATTTACATGAAGAGTTACATCATGCACAAACTATTATGTTAGACTTAGATATGTGCATATCAGAGCAGAAAGAAAGTATAAATCAAATCAAGCCAAATGAAACCAAATCAGTCACTATTCAACCAATATTCTCATATCATTGATTATGATTATGTGCCATTAAGTCAGTGTCAACTCTTAGTGGCCCATAATTACACCTTCTCCAGAATGGCATATCTTCAGCAACTCCAATAATGGACCCATTGCTGCTATAATTAAGTCCATGAACCTTGCTGCTAGTTGTCTACATCTCTTTCCACTTTTGTCAGCATTGTAGACTTCAAGAAAACTAAGACTTGACATAATACATCCAAGATATGATAATTTGAGCATGGTCATTTGGACCTAGGATGAAAATTGTGAACTGATTTGTTTGATGATCCATTTGTTTTAATCTGGGTTTTTTGGTGTTTTTTTTAAGCAATCCAGGATATGATGATGATGATGATGATGATGAATAGGTTTTTTTGTTTCAGTACCAAAGATGAAAAGTTTCAACGTTCTTTCTAACCTCCTTCCTTAAAGTCCAACATTTGCCTTCATTTGTGAGTCTAACTTTTGTTTCCATAGAATGTTACAGAGAAAACTATTATTCGCATGATTCTGATCGCTATAGATATAGACATATCATAGCATAAAAGTATCTTTTCCAAAGCCTCAATTGCTACTAGCTTAATTATGTTAGTCTACAGCCTATTTTATGATTGTTAATTCCTTTACTGCTGATAGGTGATCCTAAAAGGTAAGAAGCAATTACCATTTCAGTATCTTTATTGTCAGATCTAGGGCTAATTGCTATACCAGTTGTCATGTTGATCTTCTTTATATTCTATATTAATTCGATATTCCTTGATTTTCATTGCTAAAGATTCCAACTCAAATTTTCAGCTATCAGAGTATATCATATTAATTCTTTAATCAGCTTATCCAAATTTTAAAAAATAAAGCAGAAGTGACAATTAAGCACATAAACTACATATATGAACCAAATTCATAACTTCCCAGTTCATTCAAGTATGGAAAGTAGTTTCAGTCTTCAGACTAATGTACAACTAATGAAAGGCATGTATCGTTCCATCCTTTTCAATCTTAAGAGTGTGCAAAGTCCATTTTTATTCTTTTGTTCATTTTGCTGCCAACCTCACCTAAGTGATTCTTTCCTTTTTCTTCTTTTTAACTTCCAGAGCTAGTATATATTTCAAAACAGCATGAGTCTCTGCAAAAATCAATGATTATTTGGAAACAAAATTAATATGTGAGATAACTTCTAGCCAGAAAAGAGCCATTTGGCACATCACAACATAATATGAATAACTGTTACAATTTAAGAACCAGCAATTGGTCCAGCAATTAGCTGAATCCTTCTTATTCTTCCTAAAAGGACACACAGGTGCCCAGTATTTTTGGTTGAATTAATACTAAGTTTAAATCTACAGAAATATAACTGATCGATGCCAAAACAGTGTTCCACTTGTATATGTGTATTAACTAGTCAGATTCCCTGATCCTTCCTCCCTAGACTCTTGAATAAATTTATCTTACCATAATTGGACAGTTACCCATAAATAATAGTTCTGGGGTTATTCTTCTATAGAGTTGGTTAGATCCTTTATAAATAAAAGAGGTTCTGAAGTACTGAGGAATTCAGACCCATTTCTAGACTTCAGAACCCTTCAAACAGAAGGCATTGTCAACCTTGAGAAGCATGTTTATATTAATAAACAAAATAATAGCAAAATAATAATTGTCTAGTATTTGATACCCCATATTACATAAATGGTCTCTAACTACAACAAAAAATATATTGATTTTTTACCTGACCATAAGGGTGAAACTATTGCACACCAGAGGTGGGTTCCTCCCAGTTCGCACCGGTTTTATGGAACCGGTAGTAAACCAGTGGTGACGTCATGGAGCCAGTTCTGTCGGTGCCGGTCCGTGGATGCCACCATCTTTTTTTGGATATTTTTTTTTGGATTTTTTTGCTGGTTTTTGCTTCTGCGCATGCGCAGAAGCCGAGTTTTTGGCACTGCGCATGCGCTGCCATCTTGTTTTCAGCTTTTTTTGCTATTTTTTGCTTGTTTTGCTTCTGCGCATGCGCAGAAGCTGAGTTTTTGGCACTGCGCATGTGCGGCCGCACGCGGCACCAGAGGAAGCGAACCGGCGGTGAGGTAAGTTAGAACCCACCCCTGTCGCACACCACATCTCTCTGCTCACCAGCAGTGAGAGGAAAGTCCTTTTCCAAAATATTTAGACTGTAAGATCTGATTTCAGTATAAATTTATATATCTGACAATCCTTGGGGGCTGCATGATATGTAATATAAAAAAAGTTAAAACAATCATGGCATAACTAAAAGACAAAAGTAACACCATAAACCCCCTAACGGGAAAGCAGCAAAAATGACATAAAGGAATGAAATAAATGAAAGATGGTGCATTGTTTCAGCTAAGAGAATGCCTTCCAGAGCAACTTTATTTTTACCATTTTATTGAAGAACAGCACAGAGGGGGCTAGTCTGATCTCTGTTGGGACTCTATTTCAAAACATCAGGGCTACAGAAAAACAGTATCTTCTAGTCTCCACATCCTTCCACCTCTGAGAACTGAAAAAGCTAGTGGGTCAGGCTGATTTTGGTTGGAACATGTTGTCCTGCAGATACTATAGGAGGTAATTAAGGTTCAATTTCTGCAACAGCTAGATCTTCCTGCACTAGGTAAGGACAGAGATGGTGTACCAGCCAGTGGTGGGAAAGAATCCCTTAACTATGATGTCTACTGTTCAAGTAGGAGCCTGAATCCAAAGAACTCTCAAAATACGTCCCTATTGTTTCTTGGCTAGTGCTTGACCAGCCAGAATTAACAGTGTTGTCAATAGATAACTCCTATATACAAAACAAATCTCTCTTACTCAGGCTCAGCTTCAGCCTCTTTTCTCCAATCCAGATCCTTATAGTTTATAGTCTCCAAATACTAGGATAGGAATTCAGCATCAACTCCAGTAAAGTTGATCCAAACTGTTGAATGGCCTGTCCCCAGCAGTTAGAATAAGAATAAGAATCAGAATAGAGCTGGAAGGGACCTTGGAGGTCTTTTAGTTCAGCCCGCTGCTCAAGCAGGAGACCCTATACCATTTCAGACATGGTGGCTGTCCAATCTTTTCTTACAAATCTCCAGTGATTAAGCACCTACAACTTCTGAAGGCAACGGCTCCATTGGTAATTATTCTCACTGTTAGGAAGTTTCTCCTTAATTCCAGGTAGCCTCTCTCTTTGATTAGTTTCCATCCATTGTTTCTTGTCTTGCCTTCTGGTGCTTTGGAAAATAAGTTGACCACCTCTTCTTTGTGGCAGCCCCTCAAATACTGGAATATTGTGTCATGTTCCCCCCATGTCATGTCCCCCCCCCAGTCCTTCTTTTCTCTAGACTGGCCATACCCAATTCCTGCAATCATTCTTCATATGTTTTCATCTCCAGGCCCTTAATTATCTACTTTTTTTTTTTTTTTTTTGCAAAATTGGATGTAGTATTCCAGATGTGGTCTTACTAAGGATTTATAAAGTGGTACTAATATTTCACATGATTTAGATTCTATGCCTCTGTTTATACAACCAAAGATTGTATTAGCTTTTTTGGCTGCTGCTGCATACTGCTGACTCATGTTTATATGATTGTCCACTAGGACTCCAAGGTCCCTCTCACAGTTAGTGTTTTTGAGCCAGGTTTAGCCTAATCTGTACTTGTACCTTTGGTTTTTCCTGCTTAGGTGTAAAACCTTGCTTTTCTCCACATTAAATTTTATGTTGTTAGATAGGGCTCATTGTTCAAGTCTGTCAAGATCTTTTTGGATCCTGAGCTTGTCTTCTGGGGTGTTGGCTATTCCTGCCAGCCTAGTGCCTGCATATTTGATGATTCCCCCTTCTATTCCCTCATCTAAGTCATTTATGAAGATATTGAAGAGTACTGGGCCTAAGGTGGAGCCTTGTGGTACCCCACAAGGTTTTAAGTAGACATTAAAAATTCAAGAAAGAGGACCAAACTTGCAATGTGCCACATACCAGAGGCCACTAGTACAATATCTTATTCTCCCTCCCAAAAAAGTCTTGTTACCTTTCCTGCATTTTCACGAAGCTTTTATTATATAAAATTGTTAAACTTATTTCCTAGCTTTTACCTTAAGATGGTCACTAAATCTATGTTATATTATGCTATACTAATACTACCATCTATGTCTATGCATTTATCTAATTCATAAACAGACCCAAGGACAATTCTGATTACCTTTTGTTGCTTAAGTTTATAACAAAGGTTTTAGCCACCTTCAAATTAGTTGGCTACTGATGCTGTCAGTTACTGTTCTGAACTGCTGAAGCATTGGCTTTGCATTTTCTCAGTCTGTTCTATGCTGGAGGAGAGATAGAAAAGAAATGTGCATAAAGCATTCCATCTCTACTGGTGCAGACCATTGCTGCTGGAATTGCGGGGGTGCTAGGCTCTGCTTCTTCATTCAGTCTGCTTGCTGTTGGTTTGCTGAATCCAAGCCGACTCCTCCTTCACCATCGGTCACCTGTTAAGTCAACAGCTGCAAATTCTTCCTGTTTGCTCTTCCATACAACTCCAGTTTTCCTCCAACACACATCTACAATAAAGTAATATAGGTGGTTTCCTTTTATAATTGGAAACCGGTTGTGGTCCAGTACTCTTCAAGCTGCCTTAAAGTCCTAGGGAAGAAAACAAAGGGAAGGAAGAGCTCATGCTAGCCACTGGAAGATTTTCTATCCATACTTCCTACAGAGGAAGGAGCAGAAACAATGCAGAACACCACCTCCAATCTTAAATTCCTGTAGGCAGTCCAATAAGATGGTGCAATTGATGTGTCAAAAACTACCGAAAGAACTAAAAGATCAAGGAACGGCTCATTATTTCCACCCAGCTCCTGGTATAGGTTATCCAAGACAGCAACCAATGTTGTCTTTGCCAGTGGTGGGATTCAAATAGTTTAATAACTGGTTTGCCCAGGGTCAGGTTGGCTGACGTGGGAGGTGTGGCCCATCCCCATCCTCCAGCTCTGCCGCACATGCAGGATGACCCTCCTGCGATGGCCAATCTGACCCTGGGAGAACTGGTTGTTAAATTGCCCCTCCCCCCTGCTATCAAAGTGGATCCTGGGCTCTGCGTTGCAATGGAGAAATGGGAAACGGAGCGGCTGGCACGAGGGAAGGAGGAGGAGCAGGGAAAAGGAAGAGGGAAAGCGGCCTCCTCCTTCCCTCATGCCGGCTGCTCCGTTGTCCGTTTCTCCATTGCAGCACAGCGCAGAGCCCAGGATCCACTTTGATAGCGGGGTGGGTGGGTAATTTAACAACCAGTTTGCCCAAACTGGTTTGAACCAGCTGAATCCAAGCACTGTTTTTGTCCCATAGTCAGACCAGAATCCTAAAGTAAAAGGTACAATGTATGGATCTTTAAATAATTTGGACCTATTTAAAGAGGACTTAAGGCTCTGATTACAGGCCTGTTTAAGGAGAGTTCTGAAGGGAAAAAATGTCTATTTTTATCTCTTATGTTCCCTTGAAAACCTAAGCAAGGGCCTGCTTAGGAGAAAAGGAATCTGTTCCCTTTAAAAGGGATTCAGCTGAAGAACGTATCACATTATTCAACTCCCTATCACATTCCAGTCTTTAAGCAGGCAACTGAATTTCCAAAATTGGACTTTTAATCTACATACTGAGATTTCAGGTGGATTGCAATACTATGCATTAAATACTTAAAAAGAGTAACATAATATTAAATAACTTGGGGCCTGGGGAAAAAAGAAATTTATTCTAGCAGTTATTGCTAGAATAAAAATTGGATGTACCTATTGCTCTTTTGTTCAGATGTTGGTTTTGAATGCTGTCACAGTTGGCTTAAAACCAAATGGCTTCCTATCTTTACTGCCTTCCTTTTGTTCAACCTTTGAATGCCTTTTTTAATTATATTTCTAGCCAACTTCAGATGTGGGCACATTGTTTACATGCATGATTTAATTCTGCCTGATAAAATGATAGAATCCCATTCCTAGAATTCGTAATTTTTATTTATTCATGCTCCTGTTTGTTTCAGCTGTTGAGTAGAGAGTTTATCTTTCTGAGAGATGCTTCATCAAATCCAGAGTCACAGGGGACTGGCTGAGTTGCCTGCTACTAAATCTGCCCATATATATTGTTCCAATTTTTGCAGAAAAAAAATATTTTGCTTTATCCCCTCCCACATAATGAAGAAAACTTGCTTCAGAAATTTCTTTTACAGAAGGAAATATTGATAAAAACTTGCATGGATGGAACATTATGTTCTTGTGCTTGTCCAACATTTCAATATATATTGTACAATCAATTAGAGTTTCTCTGGTTTCGCACACATCCATTAAATCTGACAGGTAGACATTCTTCCATTGGCTTCTTCAGATTAGAAAGTGATGGGAGAATGTGAAACAGAAAACAATAGTATTGCATCCTCTACTACCTCTAAATAATATCAATCAATAATATCATTGCTACACCTACTCAGATTTCTTTTGGGGGGGGGAATTCTGGGAAATTCCAAGAGAGATTTCTGTATTAATTCTGACATTAATCTTACTCTGCTATTTGCACAGTTGTTGATCTCAAAATACCTGAAGACAGTAACAAAGAAAAGACAAAGATCATCAACTCCAAGTCAGGATTAAATCCAATAGGCAATAGAGTTTCATCTTTGTTGATGACAAGAGGATCTTGACAAAGAAACAAATGACTTAGAAGACTGGTGGGCTGTCTCTTGTTCCATGAATTCAAAAAGAGTTTGTGATGAAATCTCTTGAAGATGCCTTAGATCTGGACTGCTTGTACTTAACAAAGGTTAAAAGTACTTTAAAAGGCCATTTTAAAACCTTAAGATATATGTCTCATTAGGTACTCTGGTTTTCTAGGAACGAGGCTTAGCCAGAATTTGCATAGTTCTTTTTTCTTATGCATAGAACTGAAAGCAGAATATATTATGGAGAATTAACATTTTGCTTTCATTTATGTGTTTTAGCATGTTTGTTTTCTTATCGTTCAATGTACAGATTCATGTTTTGTTGCTTCCTATAACTCAGAATATGGATTCGGCGTATATTAATACAATGTATATCTACTCCTGACTATTTACTATTGTCAAACTATTTACTAAGTCTGCACTACTATTAATCTTCTCATCGTTCCCATCACCCATCTCCTCCCACAAATGACTGTATGACTGTAACTTTGTTGCTTGTAGCCTTACAGTTTATATTGACTGGTTCCTACTATGATTTGATTGCTTATTTGTACCCAGACTATCATTAAGTGTTGTACCTTGTGATTCTTGACAAACTTATCTTTTCTTTTATGTACACTGAGAGCATATGCACCAAGACAAATTCCTTGTGTGTCCAATCACA
>QLTV01003132.1:368267-387023 GCA_003457575.1 Thermophis baileyi | reverse complement strand
TTAGAACTTCGCCGTATTCGATCCAACCTAAGCATAGTACATCAAATTATCCGCTACAATGTCCTATCTGTCTATGAATACTTCTGCTTCTACCACAACAATACACGAGCACACAATAGATACAAACTTAATGTAAACCGCTCCAAACTCGACTGCAGAAAATACGACTTCAGCAACAGAGTGATCAATGCCTGGAATTCACTACCTGACTCTGTGGTTTCTTCCCCAAACCCAAAAAACTTTAACCTTAGACTGTCTACTGTCGACCTCACCCCATTCCTAAGAGGTCTGTAAGGGGCGTGCATAAGCGCACCAGCGTGCCTACCGTCCCTGTCCTACTGTCCTATTGTCCTCATCTATCTGTATTCACCTTGATTATGTTTATGTTTATACCTATACCTGCTATCTTGTACATGTTTGACAAACAAATAAATAAATAAATAAATAAAAATAAATATACAAAGAACTGATACATAAATAAGTTCTATGCTACAAGGAAGAATTAGTCACTCAAAAAGAAAGTCTTGCTTGCAACTAGCTCTTACAGTCAAAGACTAGGACCAGAGTTTTGCTAGGGGAATGTTTACAGAATGAAACATGAGTGTCTCCAGTTAGAAGAATGGTAGCTGTGATTGAATTCTTTGTCCTTTCATAGTGAAACATTCTTATTTAACTCAAGGTTTCCTCTGAATTTGCTTTAGAAATATGTTTGTTTTTTTTAAAATCTCCATCCAGTAACAAAGGTGATTCTATGGATGTGACATTAGGCAGTACATCTGGTACCCTTCCTCAAGGGCCATAACAAAGCCGTCTTTGTGTGTAGATAATTAAGTCTGATAGGAGTGCTATAACCCAGGGAGTAGCTGCAAATGCTGTCAGAATCTGTGATCCCAATGATATAATTATATTCAACAGTCTTAAAAGGATGGGATCTCATTCATGCCTATTGGGGAAATAATTAATGCATCAAACCCATGAATTCAAAATCCTGGTACAATAGCTCTAACCAACAGTCTATAATTATTTGTCAACAAAATCCTTATTTTTTAAAAAAATGGTTGTTGGTCTTTACATCAGCTTCTTAGGAATTAGGAACCACATAATTAAAGTTTCCTTCAAATTGAACTTGACTTCTGTGATTCCATGTACATGTTCTTAAGAATTGTATAGAAATGCCTTGCACTGCCTTCTAATGATAATAGTGTTATTATATACACATTCTCTCAATCCAGACAGTACAAAATCATAGATGAAATGCGGAGAAATGCCTGCTGACATTGCTTTCTATATTGATGGAAAAAGCCTGAAGGGAAACAGTACACACATTCCATAATGGCTGGCTAACCACACTCACAAAGTTAGCGTTAATGGATCTATAGCAGTTATCAGTAAATATCAAAGGGAACTGACTTGAGGCCAGTATTATTCAATATTGTTATTAATGACCAGGATAACAGATTGATGGGCTGCTTATCAAATTTGTGGATGACACAAAATTAGGAAACCTGGTCAATATCCAGGATGATAAAATGAAAGTCAAGTCCAGTCTTAGCAAGTTGAATAGAAGAACTGAGGGCTGAGGAGAACAAGATATGCAACAAGGAGAAATATTATTACAATCAGGGAGGAAGAATACACACACACACACACACACACACACACACACACACACACTCAGGATTCATGGTCTAGATGCAATACATCAGAGAAGGACCTGGATGTAATCACTGACAAGTTAATCTTTTTTTTTAAATAGTTTTTATTAAACAGTTTTAAAAACAACATTAAAAACAACCACACTTACAAAAACAACATGACATTACATCCAACACAATTCTAAGCTGGGTTAGAAACATTGTTGTGAAAATATAACAGAATAACAGAGTTGGAAGGGACCTTGGAGATTTTTAGTTCAACCTCCTGCTCAAGCAGGAGACCCTATACCATTCTGGACAAATGTCTGTCCAATCTCTTCTTAAAAACATCTAGTGATGGAGCGCCCACAACTTCTGAAGGCAAGTTGTTCCATTGGTTAATTGTTTTCACTGTCTGGAAGTTTCTCCTTACTTCTAGGTTGATTCTCTCCTTGATTAGAGATGGCACTCTAGTCTTCTAATATTATTCTTCAGCAACTGAGAAATTAAGGGCAAATTAGAGGGCACAGTCCTGGTGCTTTCTCAGTGGGAAAAGTGTTTTAAATTGAAATTGTTAAATAGATCTATTGGATATAGACCCAGACCAACAAGGTGTCTATTAGTATTATATGGAAGGCAAGATTCTGGCAGTCACCCTGTTTTGCTAGTATGTATGAGGATAGACTTGAAATTTCGATTACACTAGATCAACTTCATCTACTCCTGGGAATGGTTCCAGGTCTTATAGAAACAGAATGCAGGCTTCTGTCTCCAAATGACTGTCAGTTATCTCCTGTCTCCTGCAACTAGCTTTCAGCTACTTCCTTGTTCTGTCAATTTGTTCCCTGCCCCTGGTTCCTTTGAGCTGCAAGTTTGTTCTCTGTGGGCCTTCATTTTAACTGAAATAGCACATATTGGCACATGTTTTAATTACAGATTTATTTGTTTAGAACAATGCTAATTATTTTAGAATGTGGATCATAATAAAGATCCATTGTAAACATTGGTTAATCTACTAGTTCTAGAAGTTTTGAAACAAAACCATATGCATGGTGCCTTTGAAGGCCATCTGGAAGCTGCAGTTGGTGCAAAACGCAGCAGCCCAGTTGTTGGTAAATAATGTTGTTGGTAAATAATTACAATAATGTAATGTATGGATACAGTACATTACATTTGTGCTGCAGGTCCTGTACTGATTTTTGAAGGTTCCAAGATGCAATTTTACACGTTTGATAGATAAATAAGCAGATCTATTTAATAGATTTAAACCCATCTTGTTGTATCAAAGCAGGTTAAAGCCTTTTTCTTCCTTCATACCAATAATTTTCCTTTCCAAATTGGGAAAGGGAAATCAACAAAGTCATTTCCAGTTTACTCCATCATGTATCCTTAGAATCCTATGAATAAATCTACATCATAAGGAAAAAAATAAGCACAATTATGGTGCTCTATTGACCACCCAAACAAGTATTGAAGAATCACTTCCTTGGAGGAATCCCAATAGGACCTTAATGAACCACATTACATCCTACAAGCCTTAAAATGGAAGCCAGTCAGTCTATCAATATAGGAGTAAGTGAACAACTTCAGTATGAAACAAACAAGAAAGTGCACAGAGAAAATATAAGGAACAACAACAACAACAACAACAACAACAACAACAACAGATTACCAGGAAGTACTTACAGTATTTGCAGATAGAACAGCTTCTGGAATCATGTTGAAGTTTAGCAATGTTCAAAGTATCCCTTTAAGATATATTGAGCTTGTTTGGCTGAAAGAATATTCAAAAGAATATAACAACCCACTGCTCAGAAAGTGAAATTCCAGGCTTAGGAGGCTCCAGGCTTTGCCAGTATCAAACACTGGAATCAACATACCATCAAGCCTTAGATAATGTTGAAGTTCTAATATTTCAAGACCTGGGATATATTATTTGTCCAAAAAACGTATCTGCTCATGAAATCTGAGGGAAACTGAGCTCTAGTTTCAGAACTCACCTTGTGCAAGGAAGAATTGCTTTCACCCACACTGATAGCAGAGTAAACTTGCAAGATGACATACAAAATTCAAAGCTAACTATTCAGGACTTTGAAAGATAGGTAGGTAGGTAGGAAGGAAGGCAGGAAGGAAGTATTTGTTAGTTATCCTTTCTCTGTCATTATTATTTTCCTTATATAGTGTTATTCTGGGATTATTAAATGATCAGTAGATTTTTGTGAGTTTTTAAATAAATATAGAATCAAATAAATTTCCCCAACTCCTATTCCCATCACAAATGCTTTCTGATTCCTTTTCTTTCCCCTCTATTTCTCTTTCCCATTTCCCTACTATCTTCATTTTCATTTTACATCTTGATAATTATTTTTTAAAAAAAAAAAAAACCTCAAGCTTACTGTTTCCAGATTGTACTAATGGGGCAATCAGGATGGATATTTTCCTTCTCTGGTTTCTGAACAATCGAAGCAGAAATAAACTTTCCTTCCGAGAACAGAAAATGCCCAATGCCTAAATGCACATTTGTTCCCTGATGCTTGAATTTATTGCATCAGCCATCCAACTTGGCTGTCCATGAATACTACTGGCCCTGTGTCCAATTTATTTGATCACTGCACCTAATCAGCATTATTGAACAAAGGAACAAGGCATTAGAAAACATAGTCACCTCTTAACTTGCTCACTGTCAGCATAGCTGCAAAGACAACAAAATCACCTGAGCTTAGGAAATGGGAACTTTTCTAACTGAAATATGCAATTGTGTGCATCTGCATATATAGACAAGAAAATTCTGTGCTACAGGCAGAGTACATTCAAAAGGAAAATTCAATTTGCACATATTAAAATGTTCAAAAAAAAAAGTTTAGCCAGTCCCGCATAGACTGAATTTCAATATTGTTTGCTTTGTTCCTGAAGAAAATAGTAAATAAACCAGATGAATAAAGGCGGTGGAGCTGGAGTCCTTATGCTATATTTGTACACAGTTCAGAAGCTTGCAACAGCAACATATCTAACTGACAGAACAATAAAAACAGGTGGTAGCTGTTCCTTTGAAAATCTTACCTTCATTGGTGACATGGAACTACTGCAAAATTTGTGATAGGGATCAGTGAAGGAGCAGTGAGTATATACTGCTAAACAGTTTAAATTTTAGAACAAGCTTGAGAGATTCAGACTGATTGAATCTACCGGTACCTGGTGGCCTAGAAAAAGTTCACTGTACTGCAAGCATTCAGAAAAAACACACACTTTTGAGGGCATAGTATTCATTCATCATGTAAAGGTAGTCCTCGATTTATGACCACAATTGATCCCAAAATTTATGCTGCTAAGTGAAACATTTGTTAAGACAGCTTTGCCCCATTTTATGACTTTTCTTGTCACAGTTGTTAAACGAATCATTGCAGTTGTTAAGTTAGTAGCACAGTTGTTAAGTGAATCTGGCTTCCCCATTGACTTTGCTTGCCAGAAGGTCGCAAAAGATACTCACAAGACCCTGGGACACTGCAACCATTATAAATATGAGTCAGTTGCCAAGCATCTGAATTTTAATCATGTGACCAAGGGGATGCTGCAACGGTCGTAAATGTGAAAACGGTCATAAGTCACTTTTTTCAGTGCCATCATAACTTTGAACGGTCACTGAATGAACTGTTGTAAGTTGAGGACTACCTGTATGCATAATAACATATGTTTACTTCACAAATTAAAGAGTTTCAGAAGAAGGGCTTAAAAAAACATCTGCCCCGCTTCATCAGATCGAATTTGATGAACTAAGAAATAACTAGGGGTGTGCATTATTGATTTGATTATTAGATTTACATCCTGCCTTTTCTATTGGCCTTATTCAGGCATCTTACCTGAGAATCTCCCTCCATTTTTATCCTACAACAATAACTCTGAGATAAATTGGACTGAGAGAGAGCTCAAAGGTTCCTAATAAATCTTTTCAGTCCTAGGACAACACTTTAACCTCTATACCAAATTTGGCCATCAGCTGATGCCTATATTAGATTGAACAGAATCACCATCACAAGAAGGACCTCAGAAATAGGACAAATTTGAATGTATTAATGATTCAGAGCACCACAGAGATAGGGTATTGAAGAAATTGATCTATTTCTCTTCAAGGATAATATTAGGGTGGAAAGGAAGAAGGGGAAGGGCTGTCATTTCCTGAATGACATTTCTTGTTTTTGATCAGAATGAATGATTTTAGCAGTGAATGGTTTCAGGAAAGCTTATCAATCACTAGGAAAGGTCACTATTTGCACAGCTCGTCTGGCAAAATGGTTAAGGTGTTGGAGTACTTATTCAAGTCCATCCTCAATTCAAGTCCATCCTCTGTAAGTGACTTTGGGCCTATCACTTTATCTCAGTCAACATCACAAGGTTCTTGCGGGTCAAATTGGAGGAATGAAATTATATGCATGCTATTTTCAGCTCTGTGAGTAAAGGTGGAATATAAAGCTAACCAAATAAATCACAATGCTTTGGGGAACAGGATGCTGAAGTACTGCATAATAGGACTGTACAATGTTCAGGAAGAAAAGTTTGATGACACGTATGAGATCTAGGAAGATATATAGCACTGAATATTTGGAACAGGCTGGCTAAAATCCTTCCGCCTTGCCACTGATGGTTCCACATTTCTTACCCAACCAGGTCCTAGTGCATTTTTATGACTTTAGTACTAATTGAGTTAAAAGCCAAAAAGCCTTAAACTGATTTACATCTATCATAATCCATTAATCCTTCACCTGTTTTTTGAAATGTCATAGCTAATGCAACTTCAGTGCCATGTGTCATTTTCGTAATTATTTACCATCAAGTCTACAACAGAGCTAATGTGGGAAATGTAGACTTTATGTAAAAACTAAAAGGAAAACATTTTAGAATTATAAAGGCTGCTTTTGCAAAAAAAAAAAAAAAGTTTCTTATACATATGAAATTGGCTGGCCTTTTCTCTCACAAGACATTGTCCCAGAAAAGGAAAAACTACAAATTGATTTCAACTTTTTTAATTAAAAAAGAAAGAAAAATTATTGGCAGTTCTTTAAAATAATCAAACTATAAAATGATCTAGCACAATTCTGGCATGTATTTTTCAAATTTCATCTTTTCTTAAGAGCATATTTTAGATCAACCCGCTGAGATCAAGCAGGCATACTCTAAATTCATCTGAGGCAAATAAGACTGTTTTCCCAAATCCTAAATACTGCAGATCACTGACATCCTAATATTCTATATGCAGAAAAGCCTTCAAGATTTACATAAAGTGTCTGCTTTCAGGGATAAGCCTACCTCGTAAACTACTGTATATTGTTCTGCTATGGGCACTGGAATGCCTAAGCAGACCTGATAAAAGTCAGAACTTATTGCTATCATCCCTAATTTTAATAACCATTTACCAGTTTTAAAGAAAAAGACATCTACACCTCTCCCCCATATTTTACTAATGAAAGACATTCTTTACTAATATAATTACTTCACCACTATATTACTAAATAAACCTCATGTAAACATCTCAGGAAACACCTCTAGCTGAAGGAGAGAACTAACCTAGAATGATCATTCTTAAAAAGTCATTAATGGATTGAGAGCCAGCAACTTACATGATATATGCAAATCACTGTGAGATACCATAAAAGAAAACAGAGAAGCTGTTTTCAGCTCAGCAGAGATTCTGAGTATGGAGCCAGTTTTCAGATGAAGCAGGTACTTAATCAAAGCTTCCTATCTGGATGTGCAGGACCACACAAATTTCTCCAAGCAACAAGGCAGACAGTGACTTGGGGAAAGAAAAAGGGGGATTTGGACATTCAGAGATGGACTAGGTGCTAAATAAGAGTGAACTTAATATTGATTTCAGAGGTAAGGAGACTGGAGGCTAAAAGATATGAAGAACAGTTGCAGGAATTGGTTTGTCTAGTTTAATGAAAATAAGGACTAGGGGTGACATGATAGCAATGTTCTAATATCTAAGGGGCTGCCACAAAGAAGAGGGACTCAACCTATTCTCCAAAGCACCTGAAGGCAGGGCAGGAAGCAATGGATGGAAACTAATCAAGGAGAGAACTAACCTAGAACTAAGGAGAAATTTCCTGACAGTTAGAACAAGTAATCAGTGGAATAGCTTGCCTCCAGAAGTTGTGAATGCTCCAACACTGGAGGTTTTTAGGAAGATACTGCACAACCAAAATACTGGAGATTGTCTTTCAAAATCCCTTGGCAATGTTTCTGAGTTCTGAGATAGTGGAGGATGTTAATGCCAACATTGATTATTTATTCATGATATTAGTAATGAGAGAGGTGGGGTTATGGTTAAGGCTAAAAACTGGGAGATTGTGAATTCTAGACCTGCCTTAGGCACAAAGCCTAAAAAAGCAAAAAGAAGAAGGCAAGGGAAAAGCTTGCCAAGAAAACTGCAGGGACTAGTCCAGACAGTCTCCAGAGTCAAGGATGACTTGGAGGAGGAGGAGGAGGAGGAGGAGGAGGAGGAGGAGGAGGAGGAGGAGGAGGAGGAGGAGGGAGAAGAAGAGGGATGAGGAGGAGGAGGAGGAGGAGGATCTATACTGCTTCAGTCATGCAGGTGTACATGGCATACAATGAAACACAATATAGTACAGTAATTTAAAAATGATAAATAATAATAAATGCTATCAAAGTAGATGCAACATTGTATTATATCATAATTAAAACGATAACATATTCTCATACCAAAGCAGACCGATTCATACCAAATGAAATACATCTATTTGGTTCCTAGTCCCATGTTTAAAGGTATGTTTTTACAAGCATCCTAAATCTAGGAGACAGGATTGGTTCTAATGGCTGGTGGAAAGGCAATTCACAGAAGGAAACAGTTTCAGGCCTCCCCAATTGTTTACATTTCCAAGTCTGAAAATGCCAATGGGAAATTGCACATCATATGAGAAATCATTGTGTTTCAAAATGCTATACAAATGTTAGATGTTACAATTAGTAGTTGTAATCTGAGAATTATTAGTTTTGTCCCATTGTTTTGGAATTCATGAAGTTCAGTTGCAATTTTCAATGTTTGTCATTTTACAAACTAACATTTTAAGAATCATATTCTTGTGTGTTCCCTTTGAAAATAACTGTCAAGCTTCTCTCCCAAAAGGCAGATGAACTCTAGAAATGAGACAGTTAATAAATGAAGTTAACAGTCCACTTGATGTGGAATTTAATATATCTCATTCATGTTTCAGATTATATTGCATATTCTTATTGCTTTAGAGTACTCTATCTCAATTCTGTTGGTGGAGTTGATCAATCTCTCAATGAAGTGAATAATTGACTTGTAAACTTTAGTTAGATAGCCTTGGCCCATGAAAAATGCTTAGCTGAGCTAGGCATTTTAAGATTAGATATGAGCTCTTTTCTCAGCTTTTTTTTACAAAGCATTGAAATTAAAAACCCCATTTCTCTGCTGTCTAGGAAAGTCTTACACCAGGACATTTTTTCCCCTTTAGCATCATGTTCAGGAAAGTTTTAAATGCAGAAATAAAAAGGTTTTTTTTTTAATTTGAAAGAAGAAAACCCTAACAAAAACATTATTGATTAGTTACAACAATTTCCTGGAAAAGTTTTGTTTTTACAGCTTCAAATTAGCTTCTTTTGATTTGTTTTAGATCACTGCTAAGGCAAAGAGCTCTGCTACTGTGTAGCAGATCCAGACAGATGCAAACATGGCAAGCTTGGACAGTTTGAGTTGGTGCATTAAGGGTGGAGATGTGAATAATTTTTCTCCATCGTGGGTGGAGCTAACCTCCAAGAATGGGATGATACCGTCCCTTCAGCCAATGAGGACTGAGTCTGTCAAATTGTATATCTTCGTCCTCCTGCCTCATTATCCCCTCTTTGACTCAGTCCTCAGCCTGAACTGGACGTGTGAAATTTTTCTGCTCCCATTCTGTGAGGATTTCTCCACCTGTCATCGAGTTGTGAGTCTCCCCAGCTGGCTACTGTCATCTGTCACTGGGTTGAGGGTTGTCGTTGCAGCGGCTCTAGCCGTTTGCTCCGACTTGAGCCGAGGGCCTTTACCTCAGGGGGGTTCCATTCCCTCCGTCCGCCTGTGGCCTTGACGAGCTTGGCTCGCTTTCATCTGAATACCGGCTCCTTTATACTGCAGTCTGGCCATCCATTTGGACTATTCATTTCCTTGCCACAGGAGCATTGGCGCTCGAGTGGCCTACGGCCAGGAGAGCTTCGCGCTCTTTCCGCTTGGGGGGGCACATGTATTGGCAGCCTGTGGACATCTCCACCATCGCCCTCTTCCCCCCCTCGGCAGTGAGGTTTTGCCTCACGTACGCCGATCTGCCGCCTGCCGAATCGCTGCCTGCCTCCCGTTGTTCCGGAGCTGCTACACTCCTAAAGGGACCGATTACTGGGGCTTGACAGGCCGATCGCCCGGCTCCGCTCGTGCCGCCCGCTCTATCGCCGCCCGCCTCAGCCCGATATTTGCAGTTGCCAGATCCACCCCCCTGCCGCCATCGCTCCCAACTGCCGTGTTAGGGCATCGCATTGTGACAGCCCCTTGGGGCCTCTGTTCGAGTGCGGCGGCCATTTTGAGGAGGTCTTGACTTGCGGTGGCCATTTTGGACTCCTCTGTAATAGCGGTGGCCATTTTGAGGAGGTTTTTCATAGCGGCGGCCATTTTGAGGAGGTCTTGCCTTGCGGCGGCCATTTTGGGACTCCTCAGTAATAGCGGTGGCCATTTTGAGGAGGTATTTCTAAGCGGAGGCCATTTTGAGGAGGTCTCACATTCCGGTTTTTGAGGAGGTATTTCTTAGCGGAGGCCATTTTGAGGAGGTCTTACATTCCGGTGGCCATTTTGGACTCCTCTTTGGTGGTGGCGGCCATTTTGTGAAGGTCTTCCTTACTGACGGCCATTTTGAGGAGGTCCTTTATAGTGGTGACCATTTTGGACAACTCTGCATATTACGGCAGCCATTTTGAGAGGGTCAGATAGACTACCACATCTCAGGCCTTGCCGGGCCTCGTGGATCACCGCACGCGCTGCTGCCTCTCTATACCTTTGGTTGATGCCATAGCTATTCCCATGGCTGATACGGGCAACGCCCACAAAAAGGCACGTGCCAAGACTCACCACTTGGTGTGTGGCCCTCCGGCTACTACATCGTCCTCCTCTCAGGAGGTCCAGGCTTGCTCCTCACGTCCCTCAAAGGCGACTCAGAGGGACGAGTCTCGCCGGGCCAAAAGGCTTGATAAGCTATGTGCACGATCTGGCCGCAACAAGCAGTCTGCTGGGGATGTGACAGGTATTCTGCCGGCTGCCCAGCCACTGGGAACTTCTCCTTCCCGGGCTGACTTGCTGTCTTTGGACAATCCTAATTTGACCATCGCAGACCAAGACATTTGGGAGGCCTCGCCCCGTGATACGAGCCAGGGGTCCATGGGACTGGTGCCGCTGGCCCCTCCCCCGGCTTCTGCTGGGCCCTCCACCCAATCGCCGGTGGCGGCTTTGGATTCACAGGTGCAGGCCTTAATCGCGGCTGCAATCAGGCAAGGCATTGAAGCTGGCCTACAGCAAAGGGAGAGACATCCCTCTGTCTCCTCCCATCGCGCTGGCCCCTCTACCTTGCTTAGTCACATGGGAGGGGCAGATTGTAGGAGCCAGTCTCCTGACCGTTACTCCCGAGGTCCCTCCCCGGGTTCCCAGTCAGACTTGGAGGAAGGTGAACTTGGGTTGGATCTCTCTGACGATGAGGGTCTCGCCCCCGACCCTCCTGCTTCTTCTGGTCTTTTTCACCTGGCTCTGTTCAAGTCACTATTATTTAAGGCCCGGAATGCGGCCAACTTGGGGCCTTCCACTTCGGAACTTTCTGATTCCTCGGCGGCCAGGGATCCCTTGTTTGAGGAGGCCACTTCGCAAGCTGAGGTGGTTCTGGCCCCTCCCCTCTTTGTTGAGTCAGTTCTCAGACAATGGCAGTCTCCCACCTCGGGGCCTCTGCCTTCCCAACTGGACAAGAGGTACTTTAATGTGGCCCCCGAGCTGGCTTCCCAGCTGCTCCTGCCTGCCGTCGATGATCCAGTGCTGGCATTATACTCATCCAGCCACCTGCCTGGTGCATCTGATGAGCTTTTGAAGCCTGAGGACCGCAGAATGGAGCAGGTTCTCCAGCGGGCTCACCAGGCGGCAGCCTGGGCCGTCCGTGCTTCCGCCACAGCTTCCTTCATTTCCCGTACCTCCCTACGCTGGCTTCATCAACTTCAGAATCACCTTCTGGTGTCGGACCTGCGGGCCAGCCAGGATTTGAACAAGCTGCTGGCCGCTGCCCAATTCACCTCTGACGCCATGCTTCAATCAGCGCGTTTTGCGGCCAGGGCCTCAGTAGTGGCCAGGCGGATGCACTGGCTGCGCAGTTGGTCTGCAGACGCTCGTCACAAATGGCGTCTGGCTTCTGCGCCCCTGAGGGGACAACAGCTTTTTGGGCAGTGTTTGGATCCGATTGTGGTGGAATCGCGGGATAAATGGAAGGTTCTTCCTTCTGTGTCCCGTAAGAGTTCCTTTCGTCCCTTTCCCTATTCCAGACCAGGGTACGGGATATGGAAGGCCTCACAACCAGTTTGGTTACAGGCAACGTCAGGGACAGGATAGGGGAGGAAGAGGCAGACAGTTCAAATGGCCCTTTCGAGGTGCTGGGGGGCGCCCCTTCCGACGGGCCAAGTAATCTATCGTCCGATCCTCCCATTGGGGGTCGCCTCGCCCTTTTTGCTGACCAATGGGAGGTCACCACCTCTGATGCGTGGGTCAGGGAGACTGTATCTTATGGCCTCTCCCTTGAATTGCTCTCCACCCCTCCGAGGTTTTTCATTAGATGTCCCCTGTTTTCTAACCCAGACAAACGGGTACTAATGGCAGCGGCCATCCAGCACCTGCTGGATATTCGAGCCATTCAGCAGGTGCCTGAAGATCAGCAGGGACAGGGGTTCTACTCCATATTGTTTGTGGTTCCCAAATCCTCGGGCGGGTGGAGAGCAGTTCTTGATTTGAAGCGTCTAAACCGGTTCATTGTATATAAGAGGTTTAAGATACACACGCTGCATTCTATTTTGAATGGAATTCGGAAGGGGGACCTCCTTGCCTCTATCGATCTCACCGAGGCGTACCTGCATATACCAATTTGGCCTTGTCACCGAAAATATTTACGTTTTTGCTACGCAGGTGCTCACTATGAGTATCGGGCTCTTCCTTTTGGACTCTCCTCGGCACCCAGAGTATTCACCAAGGTGCTGGCGGCACTTGCCGCTCATTTGAGGTCTATTCCCATGCACGTCCAATGTTATCTGGATGACATCCTTATCCAATCATCATCCCGCATCCAGGCGGAGCACGATGTTCAGATAACCATTGACTCCCTACGACGCCACGGATTTTCAGTAAATTTGGAAAAGAGCCATCTGTACCCTTCCACCAGATTAACACACTTGGGGGCCATTGTTGATTCTTTGGAGGGCATGGTATACCTCTTGCAGGAGCGACAGGATGATATTGTAAGGGTCTCCCTCCTAGTCCTGGGGCAACACAAGGTTCCCTTGAAGTTGCTCTCTTCGCTTCTGGGCAAAATGATATCTGCCATACACATCACCCCCTGGGCCCACCTGCACTCCAGAGACTTGCAGTGGTTTCTCTTACCATTTCAGAGGTCAGGCCACAGCACTTCAGCCTCCAGGGTCGTGATTCCCTCGATGATTCGGCATTCGCTCCAGTGGTGGACTTCGCCGGCCATCGCGAAGGGCAGTTTCTTCCTGGAGCCACGCAGGGTCATCGTTACTACCGACACCAGCATGTACGGTTGGGGGGCCCACATCCAGTCGACAGTAGCTCAAGGCACTTGGTCCCCGGCCGAGACCCAGCTCAGTATAAACATTTTGGAGCTGAGGGCAGTCTACCTGGTGCTCCGGCAGCTGCGGCACCTGGTGTTGGGGCAGCACGTCCATGTGTTGACAGACAATGTCACTGCCAAGGCCAACATCAACCGGCAGGGGGGCACGTTGTCCCGCAGTCTCATGGCCGAGGCCAGGACCCTGGGGTTGTGGGCGGAACGCAACTTTCTGTCGCTATTGGCGGAGCACATCTCCGGGGTGACCAACGTGATGGCGGACTGGCTCAGCCGCACCACCATCGACCAGGTGGAGTGGAGTCTTCATCCTTCGCTGTTCCACGCTCTGGTCAGCCGTTTCGGGCTTCCAGTCATCGACCTCTTCGCCACCCTGGAGAATGCCAAGCTGCCCCGGTTTTTCTCCCGTTATCAGTCCACGGGGGCGGAGGGGGTGGATGCCTTCTGTTGCAACTGGCCGGCCGGCCTGCTGTATGCGTTCCCTCCCTTGCCTCTCCTGCCCAGAGTCATCAGGCGGGTGTTACAGGAGAGGGCCGAGATCATCCTCCTCACCCCTCACTGGCCCAGGAGGGCCTGGTTTGCGGACCTCAGGGCCCTGTCTGTGGACCGGCCGTGGAGGATTCCACCGACAGAGTCGTCGCTCTGCCAGGGGTCTGTGGTGCACCCGGATCCGCGGTGGTACCAACTGACCGCCTGGCGCTTGAGCGGAGCTCTCTCCAACGGCGACTAGTTCCGGACTCTGTTATCATCACCCTACAGGCCTCCAGGAGGCCGTCCACCGAACGAATATATTTGGCCACCTGGGCGACCTTTTGTGCATAGTGCTCTCGAATGGGGTACTCGCCAGTTGACCTTTCCATCGTCAACATCCTCGAGTTCCTACAGCAGGGCCTTGAGAAGGGCCTGACCCCCAACACTCTTCGACGACAGATTGCTGCCCTTTCGTCGGTGTTATCCTGTGGGTCTCTGGAGTCCTTGTCTCATCATCCTTTGATGCGTAGGTTTGTGCGGGGGGCTGTCAATCTGTGCCCTCCTGTCATACATCGCTACCCCACTTGGGACCTCTCCAAGGTTCTTCTGTCATTGACTGGGGCCCCGTACGAGCCCTTGAAAACCACGTCACTCAGACTTCTAACCTATAAGGTGGCGTTTCTGGTGGCTATTACATCCGCTCGTAGGATTTCTGAGCTGGCTGCCTTGTCGGTCCGGGGTGATCTCTGTGTCTTCCACTCTGACCGGGTGGTTCTGCGACTGGACCCCACTTTTGTACCTAAAATAAATTCGTATTTTCATCAGGCCCAGGACATTGTCCTGCCCAACTTTTGTCCTAATCCTTCTCATCCACTGGAGAAGCAATGGCACAAGCTGGATGTTCGCAGAGCTCTTAAAGTCTACATTAAGCGGACTTCCACTCTCCGCAGGATTGAGGTGCTTTTCGTCTCTTTTCTTCCCGTGTCCCTGGGTCGGAAAGCGTCTTCCTCAACTGTTGGGTGCTGGCTGCGTAGCGTTATAGCCAAGGCCTATGATTTGCAGTCTCTACCCCGGCCTGCCCGGGTAACGGCGCACTCAACCCGCAGCGCTGCCACTTCTGCCGCCTGGTCCACCCAGGCTTCCATCGAGGAGGTTTGCCGCGCAGCCACCTGGGCATCTCCTTCGCCCTTCATCTGCCACTATAAACTGGACGTTTTTGCGTCGGTGGAGGTGGCGTTCGGCCGTCGAGTTCTCCAGCATGTGGTGCCCCAGATGGGGGAGTCCAGTCAATCTTAGCCCTCCCAACGGACACACGGCTTTGGTATGTCCCATTCTTGGAGGTTAGCTCCACCCACGATGGAGAAGGGGCGTTGGTCTTACCTGATACGCCTCTTCTCATAGGGTGGAGCTAACCTCCAGTCCCGCCCTTAGTTTTTTCTACTCTGACATATGGACTGCTGTTGTGACCTGCTGGACCTGCTGGGCGGCAAATTGTAATCTTCTTATTGTGTCTTACTTTGGGAGCTTCACGACGAGTCTGTGCTTCGTTCTTCGTCAAAGAGGGGATAATGAGGCAGGAGGACGAAGATATACAATTTGACAGACTCAGTCCTCATTGGCTGAAGGGACGGTGTCATCCCATTCTTGGAGGTTAGCTCCACCCTATGAGAAGAGGCGTATCAGGTAAGACCAACGCCCCTTTACTTCTGTTTTTATTTCTATCATCTCCAGCTACACATCTGCCTTTCTGGCTGCATTTCTTTTCTATCTGCCTTCCCTGTGATAGCACCTGCTTTGTGGAATTATCTCCCTCCTGAGATTCAATTGGCCCCAATCTTGTTACCTTTCAAGAAGGCTTTGAAGACATGTTTGTGGACAAGATGTTAGATAAACTCAGCTTGTGAGGTAGGGATGTATATCTCAAATGTGTACCTGCTTATTGTATTTTTAGATACTTCATGTCTATTGTAATTCTGTTTTTATTGTTGCACACACTGTCTAGAATCACATATTGGAGAGTTGGGCAGTTATATAAATTTGATAAATCAATCAATCAATAAGCAAAGAGACTATAAAACCTCTGGAGAGAGAACTGTACAGAAATGGATGGAGCATTAATACTTCACTTAGTCCTCCTTTATATGAGGATTTAAATGGAGCTGTTTGAACTTTTGGAAAAAAAAATAGCTAGCTTTCAAATTAAAATATTTTTTTAAAAAAATCAGAATAGTTTGTGCAGTCAGGAATAGCAATAGTGTGAAATCTCACAAAAACTCTTGGCACCTAAATGTCAAGGTAATTTCATAATGGATGAATGTATGCAGCATGCGGCTCTCAACATGAAGAACTAATTGTGACCATCCTTTTAAAATAAGTGTTTCTAGGTAATGTGGAACTTCTTACTTAGTCCAATAATTTAATTACATCTGAAAACTTATTTTAACAATGCTGTTATATTAAAATGGATCTAAATTTCCATAACAATGGTGCCTTAGTTCATTAAACAAATGTTCCTGCAGATTTTTATAAAGGACATTTGTTTTTCACTTACAGCTCTTCTGGAGGCGATGTTTCTATAAGATGTGCAATAAAATATCAGCAACTAGTTTTTGGTTCTTCACAACAGAATGCATTACTCTGTGAATGCCTCCAAATACACGCATAGCCCTCTAATATCTAAATTATGTTTGAAAAAAGACTCTTCACAGTTTCCAGATGATAAAAATGCTTATTCCCTGTGTTGAGGATGTTTTAGTCTACTTCCCTATTGCCATGTCTAAGACTGCCTCCTTTATGTAGATATTGCACAGTCAGTTGAAATATAACGAAAATGAAAGGGCAAAAGAAAATAAGAACATGTAAGTGTTTTAGAATATAATATAATGGAATGGAATGGAATAGCAGTAGCATTAGCACTTAGACTTATATACCGCTTCATAGTGCTTTTTTACAGCCCTCTCTCAGCGGTTTACAGAGTCAGCATATTGCCCCTAACAATCTGGGGCCTCATTTTACCCACCTCGGAAGGATGGAAGGCTGAGTCAACCTTGAGCCTGGTGGGATTTCAACTGCCGAACTGCAGCTAGCAGTCAGCTGAAGTAGCCTGCAGTACTGCACTCTAACCACTGCGCCACTTCAGCTCCTAGTGAATGGAATGGAACGGAACAGAACAGAACAGAACAGAACAGAACAGAACAGAATAGCTTTATTGACCAAATGTGATTAGACACACAAGGAACTGTGCATAAGCTCTCACTGTATATACAAACAATAAAGTAATATAATCATAAGACACCAGTAGACAACATCACCACCAGATGGATTTGTAACTGGCTGACAAACCATACTCAACAAGTAGTCCTTAATGGTACTTCATCTACGCCGAAAAGCACAGAATAGCTTTATTGACCAAATGTGATTAGACACACAAGGAACTGTGCATAAGCTCTCACTGTATATACAAACAATAAAGTAATATAATCATAAGACACCAGTAGACAACATCACCACCAGATGGATTTGTAACTGGCTGACAAACCATACTCAACAAGTAGTCCTTAATGGTACTTCATCTACGTGGAGGAAAGTAAGCAGTGGGATACCACAAAGTTCCTTCTTAGGCCCAGTATTCTTCAATATCTTCATAAATGACTTAAATGAGGGAAAGGGGAACTCATCAAATTTGCAGATGATACCAAGTTGGCAGGAGTAACCAACATCTCAGAAGAGAGGTTCACGATCGAGAAGGATCTTGACAGACTTGAGCTCTGGGCCCTATCTAACAAAATGAAATTCTCCATCCTTCCGAGGTGGGTAAAATGAGGACCCAGATTGTTGGGGGCAATATGCTAACTCTGTAAACCGCTTAGAGAGGGCTGTAAAGCACTATGAAGCGGTATATAAGTCTAAGTGCTATTGCTATTGCTAATTGTCAAGAATCATGAGGTACAACACTTAATGATTGTCATAGGGTACAAATAAGCAATCAGAAAACAATCAATATTAATATAAATTGTAAGGATACAAGCAACAAGTTACAGTCATACAGTCATAAGTGGGAGGAGATGGGTGATAGGGTTACGATGAGAAGACTAATAGTAACTTTACGATGAGAAGACTAATAGTAATAGTAATGCAGCCTTAGTGAATAGTTTGACAGTGTTGAGGGAGTTATTTGTTTAGCAGAGTGATGGCATTCGGGGAAAAACTGTTCTTGTGTCTAATTATCTTGGTGTGCAGTGCTCTATAGCGTCGTTTTGAGGGTAGGAGTTGAAACAATTTATGTCCAGGATTCGAGGGGTCAGTGAATATTTTCACTGCCCTCTTTTTGACTCATGCAGTATACAGGTCCTCAATGGAAGGCAGGTTGGCAGTAATTGTTTTTTCTGCAGTTCTGATTATCCTCTGAAGTCTGTGTCTGTCTTGTTGGGTTGCAGAACCAAACCAGACAGTTATAGAGGTGCAGATGACAGGCTCAATAATTCCTCTGTAGAACTGTATCAGCAGCTCCTTGGGCAGTTTCAGCAAGTATTTTCTCTTCCATTTAGAAAATAGAAGAGGGGAGTTTGTGGGTTATTCAGTCTGCTACATTTCTGCTGCCTCTTTAACTTGTAGGCTCTTAGATTGCTTGGCTGCTTCTCCATTGTCAGGAACCAAAAGGATGAAAGAACTGTTTCCTCAATGAAGGAGGTAGAGTTAAGAATAAGTGTCTGCTGGATCAGACCCCTGGCCCAAGGAACCCACTGATGTCCCAGCAGATGGCCTTA
>QLTV01003132.1:354401-367867 GCA_003457575.1 Thermophis baileyi | reverse complement strand
TTCAAAAGTTTTCATAACTACAGATGTTAGAGCAACTGGTCTGTAATCAATCATTCCATCATTCCTTGATGGAAGGCTTCTTCGGCACTGGGATGATAGTGGAACGTTTGAAGCAAGAAGGAACATGGCATATCTCTAGTGATTTATTGAAAATTTGGGTGAAGATGGGGGCCAATTGGTCAGCACAGACTTTTAAGCAAGAAGGAGTTATCTTGTCTGGGCCTGGTGCTTTTCCTGGCGTCTGTCTGTGAAATAGATCTTGCACTTCCTTTTCTGTGATCACCAGGGGTTGTGAACCCAATGGGATGGGGTCAGTTGTAGGAGGTTTGGCTGTTGTTGGTGTGTCTGGGATGGAGGTTGTGGAGATAGGTGGCTGTAGTTTCCTTTCAAACCTGCAGTAGAACACAGTATGATAGCAGTATTGAGAGGCTGCCACAAAGAGGAGTGGGTCAATTTATTTTCCAAAGCATCAGAGAGCAGAGCAAGAAACAATGGATGGAAACTAATCAAAGAGAAAATCAACCTGGAATTAAGGAGAAACTTCCTAACAGTGAGACAATTAACCAGTGGAGCAGTTTACCTTCAGAAGTTGTGGGTGCTTCATCACTGGAGGTTTTAAAGAAGAATCTGGACAGTCACTTGTCTGAAATGGGTATAGGGTGCTTGAGCAGAGGGCTGGACTAGAAGACCTCCAAGGTCCCTTCCAGCTCTATTCTGATTCAATAAGAGAAGGTAGTAGAAAAGATGAGAAGGTTATTTGTATTGTAAACATTTTACTGCCCCATGGATGGCTCTGCCAGAGTTTACCAAATGTGTCACAGAAAAATGTGAAGGATGGGTGCTCTAAATTTCTCCAAGGGAAGAAAAATTTCTCTAATAAATTCCATAAAGAACAGGAACCCACCTTGATAGTGACAATAGCATTACTATTCACCAAGTGGAGGTGTTCTTTCATTATCTCTTTCCTTGGGATTTAATGGAAGGATGGAAAGCCAAGGATACTGTAGGATTAGACTAATAATACAGGCTTACAAAAAATTAAAACCAACTTAAAGCCTAATGACAGTAATTCATATTTTGCATCTGACCTATAGCAAACACTAGTTGAGATGAAAAATATAATATAGAAGCAGCATCATACACAGATGACTTTGGAAAGTTCTAGAAGCAAACAGCAAGTACACCCTTTGAATGGCTTGCTTAGTACTAAAGTCTTTTGTTAGTTGTGTATAATAAGTTTGTTTTGATTTAAATTTTGGTTAATCTAATATCATATACAGTATGAGCTGCGGTAGCACAGTGGTTAGAATGCAGTACTGCAGGCTACTTCTGCTGACTGCCGGCTGCCTGCAATTTTTGGCAGTTCAAATCTTACCAAGTTCAAGGCTGACTCAGTCGTCCATCCTTCCGAGGTCAGTAAAATGAGGACCCAGATTGTTGGGGCCAATATGCTGACTCTGTAAACTGCTTAGAGAGGGCGCTGTGAAGCACTGTGAAGCAGTATATAAGTGCTATATAACTGCTATTGCTATTGCTATTGTGTTTTTGTAAATTTAAGAGGAGTAAATTTTGGAATATGCTTTTAGACAAAAGCAAGCATTTCATTTTCATAATTTATCCCCTATTATATGTTTGCAACTCTATGTACTATGAGTATGGCTGCTATGAGTCAAACAAACTTGACAGCCCATAATCAATCAATATACTTGCACTAACAATATTATAAAGTTACGTGGTTGCTGACTCTGAAACACCATTCCTTACAACATTCAGTAGGTCTGCGTGAATGATTATGAAGGAAAGTAGAAGAAGGTAAAGACTTGTTATATCTGTCAGGGATAGTTGCTGGGTCTGAAATGGCAGCAACATTCTCTGTCAGCAAACTGAATTGTTTGCATCAGATACCACAGAGAATAACTTCCCATATTATGGATTAATATGTGATATCACTTTAAAACACATCAACAAAAATTAAGATGGAGCAGCCACATGGGTGTCTGAAACAATATATATAATTGATGTAATTTCTCTCTCCTTCACTGCGCATCCATGGCTCCTTAGCTTATTCATGACTCCATTATATGTTAAAATGTGTTGTGATTCACCACTCAGGAATCCTGATCCTAATTATAATGCTGTCTCTTTTGTGTGTACTGGCCTATAATTTGAACCCCAAATACTCAAGAGTGAAATGAAGCAATGCTTTATGGCTCATGTCCTGACACGCACCAGTGATCTGCTGATGCGTCTTTTCACACAGACTCCAAGAATACAAAACCAAACGTGTTTAATAAAATGCACAAAAACAGAACATCAACAAATGATGTGTTCTTTCAATTGGGAAAAAAACCTCCTATTATTAGCCTGCCTGATTTAAGTTTTTTTTTTAAATAAGGTAACCTGCAAAGTGTAGGCTTTCTTTATTCAATTTTCATTATATATGGCCTTGATATCTGTTTGTTGAAAGAAGTGAGATCATAGGTGAGTTATTTTTTTTGAGTCAGATCTGAGTCTTATCAAAACAGAATGCAAATATATGGGCATATCTTGAGATATTTGCTGGTGTCTGGATGCCCTTCTTGGGGGATTGTTCATAGACATCCCACTCTCTTTGCATCCATAACTGTGAGGCTGAAATTCCAGCTTAAATTGAGACTTATTCGAGATGGTTGCTGAGGACTCGAATACATTTTCTAATATTATGCATATTAACCTGTACTATTAGAGTGAGATGATTATCAGTGGCTTTGCCATTTTGTACTCACTATAACCCTCTGCACACATCCACAAAAGAAGAAGCACCCTGTAGGCTATGAACATAGAGTGAGAAAGAAAATATTATGGACTTGTCAAGTAGCATGACACTGGCAGTGTGCCATGCGTAAATTCTCAGTATGAGAGATAGTAGCTAGGTGAGAAAAGTTTAAAAGGTAAAATTGAAAAAAGAAGTCAAATGTAGCTATATTTACATAGGGGGTTTTTTTTAATTAAAAAGAAAATAAAGCAAAAAGGAAGGCCGAATGTATTTTCAAATGACACATATAAGATTTTTTGGAAGGGACATTTATTTTTGGCACTAAATAGACATAATTTTTCCCAGATATGACATAAAGCTGTGTGAATAAAAGGATGAGCTTGTTGAGCTGCTTGGTCCATAGGAAAGTGCATTTCCACATTTAATGGAAGCATGAAAAGCTATGGAGATCACATATTACTGGACAGCTAATCATACCGTGAGAGAATTCACTTTATAACTTAAGTAAGTGTAAGGTAACCAAACTTCATATATGAGAATTTCACTCAGATTCTCATCTTCCTTGAAAGAATGTATATAGTAAATTCTCTTAGAACTGACAGGAATGAAATGTAGACATGTTTCTAGTTAAAGAAAATTGGGGTGATCTGTGCAGCAATTTTACTCTAGTTGAGCCCCATAAGCTACTATCTCCTGTTTATAGCATGTAACAACTGAATCTTTATGTGTTATCTATATAGCTCAGGGGTCGGCAACCTTAAACATTCAAAGAGCCACTTAGACCCATTTCCCACAGAAAAAACACACACCGGGAGCCACAAAATCTGGGTGGGCATGGCCAACTCAATGTCACTCACTCCCACCCAGTCACATGACCCCCCCTAGCCACGCCTACCCAGCCACAAAATCATTCTCTATGTCTCTCTCCCCCTCTCCCTATCTCCCCCCCTTTCTGTATCTCTGTGTCTCTGTCTCTCTCCCTCTCCCCCCCCCTCTGTGTCTCTCTCCCTCTGTATCTCTCTCTCTCCCTCTCTTCCCCTCTCTCACCCCCTATGTACCACTTTGTATGTGTCTCTCTATGTCTCTCTCTCACCCCCTCTCTGTGTATCACTCTGTGTGTGTCTCTATGTCTCTCTCTCCCCCCCTCTCTCTCTGTGTGTGTGTGTGTGTCTCCCCACTCCCTTCGGGCGACCATCCTCCTCCTCCTCCCCCTCCTCTCGTGACCCCCTAGCCAGCTGTGGCTGAGCTGGAGCATGTGCACACGCAGGGAGACCCTCAAGTGAGCACCAAAGCGCAGCAAAGGTGCATGGGGGGTGGGTGGCCGCTCGCTTAGGGAGGGTCTTAACAGGACACAACAGGACATGGCTTCTCTCCTGCATTAATGCTCCGGCCATTACCTTGCCGTGTCATCCCCCACCCCCAGCAGCTCTTCGGCCAAGTGCGGAGGGCGCGAACTCCAGCCCGAAGTGGCAGGAAGCGAAGGCTGCCTTACATGCAAATGTGGCGCGAAGGCAGGTACAGGGCCGCTTCGCTCCTGCACTCTCTGGTGACCCTCCTCCTCCTCCTCCCCCTCTCGTGACCCCCTGGCCAGCTGTGGCTGAGCTGGGAGCGTGCGCATGTGAGGGAAAACCCTCCTCAAGCGAGCGCCAAAGGTCAGGAAAGGTGCTCGTGGGGTGGGCAGCGGCTTCACTTCCTGCCTTCCAGCCTTCGCTTCCTGCTGCTTCGGGCTGGAGTTTGCGCCCTCTGCGCTCGGCCAAAGAGCTGCTGGGGGTGGGGGATGACACGGCAAGGCAATGGCCAGAGCATTAGTGCAGGAGAGAAGCCGCATCCTATTGCGTCCTGTTAAGACCCTCCTTAAGCGAGCGACCGCCCACCCCGCGCCTGCCTTTCCTGAGCTTTGGTGCTCACTTGAGAGGGTCTCCCCACGCATGCGCACACTCCAGGCTCAGCCACAACCAGCCAGAGGGTCACAAGAGGAGGAGGGAGGAGGAGAGTGCAGGAGCGAAGTGGCCTTGTACCTGCCTTTGTGCCACATTTGCGCGTAAGGCAGCTTTTGCTTCCTGCCGCTTCGGGCTGGAGTCCAAAAAAGAAATAAGAGGGGTGAGGGGCGGGGCCAACAAGTGATGGGATAGGGAGCCATGGCAGAGGGCCCAAAGAGCCGCATGTGGCTCCAGAGCCGCGGGTTGCCAACCCCTGATATAGCTAATAGTAGTCAAAGAAACGGATGCTGCATTGTGATGGTTAGGTTAGGGTGACAATGGAACTCCCATACTTCCACTCTTCTGCACTCATTAATAAATCCCAGTAATAAAATATTGGAATTACATCCAGTCATGTAATTTGACAATGATTGGCCTTTTCAGTTTAATGCAAAGACACCTTCTGTGCAATGTTGTTTTAATGCTGCTGCGAAACAGGTACTGAATCAATGGATTTGGAGACTAATGGGTTACATTAAAAGCTGTTCATAGCTTTCCAATGGGAAAGTGCAATATAAGTATAATGCCATTATTCTTAAGTATATTTTGTAGATTCAAACAGATTGGAGAGCACCAAAGTGGGACTCATTTATTTTTGTTTTATAGGTGAATAATTGCAAGCCAGGGAATAACACTGCAGTGAGCATGATTTGGATATGTGGGAAGATATTAAAGAAATTATGAAACAATCAGTTTTAAATACCCAGAGGACTAGGTGGGTGATTGCATTATATTGCATGCTGTAATGTGAAATGATTACCTAATGCATTATATAAGCTATTTGTGAAAGCTGCTCAGTGGCTGAATCATATGTAGAAATGGAAAAGGGGAAAAGTCAGGAACAAAAAGAAAAAGAAAAAACGAGTGTTTTGGATATCATTTTTTTTCAATGTTCCTTGTTTGTCAAAGTTTCTTGTTTCCGTAGTCCTTAGTTAATATCTTTGATGACACTGCAGAAGATTTTCCCTTTTTAATTCAGGCAGGTGAACAAAACAATAACAGATATTTTATTTTTTATTACATATGTAGAAGAAGGCTTACCTTCGGAAGTTGTGGGTTGTCAGAAGTTGTGATGCTCTATCGCTGAAGGCTTTTGAGAAGAGCCTATATATCCACTTGTCTGGAATAGTACAGGGTCTCCTACTTGAGCAGCGGATTGGACCAGAAGATCTTCAAGGTCACTTCTAACTGTTATTCTGTTAACTACAATGTTCAGGGAATCTCCTACAGTGATATCCATAGTATTTATGGTGAAGTGCCTCATTATGCCAATGGATAATTTTCTTATGAGCTATGGAAAGTCCTAGTATCTATATATCAGGAATGATTTATGAAGTAATTTAATGAGTTTATAGCAATAGCAATAGCACTTAGACTTATATACCGCTTCATAGTGCTTTACAGCCCTCTCTAAGCGGTTTACAGAGTCAGCATATTGCCCCCAACAATTTTGGGTCCTCATTTTACCCACCTCGGAAGGATGGAAGGCTGAGTCAACCTTGAGCCTGTGAGATTTGAACTGCTGAACTGCAGCTCGCAGTCAGCTGAAGTAGCCTGCAGAGCTGCACTCTAACCACTGTGCCACCTCGGCTCCTTATGTTGGTTGATCACTGTGTTACTATATTTAGTTTAGTCCTGGCATTTACAATATGGGCCTACAATACCAGGGAGGAAAGGGATCAAACTTATTCAGTCAACATTCAATGAACAATAGAACAGTTAAATATTTCTGAAATATCATGCATAGTTAATCATGTAGTCAGGTTTCAAAGTTGGACCCCCAGAAGTCTTTGAATATGGATGAAAAGAGTTTGAGATATAGAATATCTATTAGAAGGGGAAAATATCTATTAAATGCAGAGAAAATTGAAAGATACAATAAGAAAAGACTGAAAATATGTATCTCTAGAATGCATACAGAAAAATGTTCAGCATGATCTTTCATAGCCAAGTCCATAATGCTTGGGGAGAAATGGAGTAATCAAAATGAGCTCCTCCCTTTTATTCTCACTTGGAGTCCCCAAGTGATGTTGGAGTTTTCTTGCCCCTGTGCTTGGGATTTCTCTTTACTGGAAACGGATCAACATCCTTACAGTAAAGCCATCATATTATCTCACATCTCACATCTAATAATGGAGGATATATCCATTATTATGGATAATATTAGCAGTAACAAATATACCTTCTCTCTTACCTTTTCCTAGCTATTATGCCTCTCCATTCTCACATTTAACAAAAGAATTATGGCATCTGAATTGTATCCATCACTTAAGATTGATTTTCAGGAAAAATGATGGCAAACCTAATGTACTCATTCCTCATTCAGCAAGATAGTTCCATTCCAGCAACCAGGTTGATAAGTGAAATGGTTGCTAAGTGAACACATGTGACTGAGAGGGAGGGAGAGAGGGAGGGGGATAGAGAGAAAAAGAGAGATGCCGCAAAGATCACTGCCATCTCATTCAGATAAAGTTATCTCATACAGCTATGCCAGCAATACTTTCACTGTAACATGCATTGTCATGTTCATTGTAACATGGACAAAATTTGGTCATAGATGCACACATTGGTTGGAAAATATTTTTTTATTATCATTTATCCCCATTATTTTTTCCAGTAGTCCTAACTGAGGCCACTGAATGAGGAATAGGTAGTTGCAGGTAATGAAACAATTTTGTAAACTACAAATGGAAAAAAGACCTGTGATAATCAAGCTTGATCTGGGATGGGCAGAGAGAGATTTTAAAAAATCTATTTCTTTATCACCATTGTGTCTGCTCGATATTACTCGGGGAATTTATTTGGGATTGGGAAGAGTTAGCTGAATATAGATAGGTTCAGGGGGTAATATTGACTGAGTTCTTGAAAACCTGAAGTACTGCAGCTTGTTTATGAATTTTAAGTTTCAGTGTTATCCTGCTTTATATTTGTGGATGATGTTGTTATATGTTTAAATTTATTACAAATATTTTGGCTACAAAAGTGACCTAAATGCTTAAAAGAAAGCAAAGTACATTGCATTAGGGTTTTTTTAAAAAAATAGTTAGAATAATTAAGGTTACTTATCTGGGAATAAGGCTTAATAAATTTTGTGAGATTTTTGAGCAGAAATCTATAGAATTGCATAGTAAATTTATTGCCTTGCTTACAGTAATTTGATCTGAACTCTCTTAATTTAATTATGTTAAGTTGTTGCAATAGACTTATAGGAGGCTTCGAAACTCTCTTTTAGACAGCTTCAAAATTTCTGTTCAAATATAAAATTTACTTTTGTGTCTTCTGTCCATTTTCTTCCCTAGGATGAGTTTCATGTCCTTATCTTTCACTCATCCTCTGGTTAAAAATCTTTTCGAGTTCCTCTTCCCAAGTGAATCCAGCAATGTGAACTCTAGCAGTAAAATAATGAACTCAAGGCTCTGAAAGCAACAGTTCATAGGAAGAAAGCAAGTCTTGGAGATATACTTTCTGAATGTCAGTGTACTCTTGAACTGCTCCCATGTCTACAGCAAAGCATATGCCTTTTTTCTTTGCCATTCCTGCTGTGAGTTAGATTGAAATCTTTATTTCAGTGGATCAGAAATGTTTCATTCAGTTTAGGACATGGATTTCTGCTTTTGATGGAGATGAAGTAGAACAGAAGTTAAAAATTAGAATGGTTTGTTAACAACAATCAACAAGTTAGTTTAGGGACTTCCTACTTAATTTAGTATACTAATAATCTTGTTTAACTGAAGATAGCCAATATGGAATAGTGATGAAACTATTGGATTAGGACCATGAAAGATAATGTTCAAGTCCATTCCTCAATATGAAAACTTACTTGGGAACTTTGAACCAGTATCTATCTCAACTCAACATACCTTTCAGATTATCTTTGGAGTTGTTTGGGAATAAAATGAAAGGACAGATTGAAATCTTATAGGAAACTTGAGATGTAACTGCAATAAGTGAATGAATGATTGTAGAGAAGGACATGTTTTCCCTCTACTTGAATCAAATTGACTTTAGGAAAACTGTTCCTCTCTCCCCTGCGCCCCCCTGCTCCCCCCCCCCCATAGCAATAGCAATAGCACTTAGACTTATATACCGCTTTACAGTGCTTTACAGCACTCTCTAAGCGGTTCACAGAGTCAGCATATTGCCCCCAACAATCTGGGTCCTCATTTTACCCACCTTGGAAGGATGGAAGGCTGAGTCAACCTTGAGCCGGTGAGATTTGAACCGCTGAACTGCTGAACAGTCAGCTGAAGTAGCCTGCAGTACTGCACTCTAACCACTGCGCCACCTCGGCTCTTACTTACCATGTCAGTAAGCAGTACAGATAGTCCTCGACTTACAACTATTCATTTAGTGACCGTTCAAAGTTATAATGCCATTGAAAAATGTGACTTATGACCGTTTTTCACACTTATGACCATTGCAGCACCCCCATAGTCACGTGATCAAAATTCGGATTTGTGGCAACTGGTTCATATCTATGACAGTTGCAGTGTCCCAGGATCATGTGATCATCTTTTGTAACCTTCTGACTAGCAAAGTCAATGGGGGAAGCCAGATTCACTTAACAACTGTGTGACTAACTTAACAACTGCAGTGGTTCATTTAACAACTGTGGCAAGAAAGGTCGTAAAATGGAGCAAAATTCACTTAACAACTGTTTTGCTTAGCAACAGCAATTTTGGGCTCAATTGTGGTTGTAAATCAAGGACTACCCGTATGATTTCATATGCAGATTGAAATCAGAGGGAAATAAAAAAAAATGTACAGCATATAACAAACACATATTTCCATTATATATGCACAGGTCAAACAGTCATTTCAAAACTGGTAAATAATTCACTTAAGAATTGTTATCATTGAGCAAGAACCATTGGTTGCAGGGATTATTTCCTGAGGAAGGGATGGACCACTGCCTCTTTAAGAGCTGACAGAGCCATCTCTTCATTTAAGGATGTATTTACCACTGCCTGGCTTCAACTACATGTTGTCTCTTGGGAGCTTTAATCAATCAGGAGGTATGTTTGTTTGTTTGTTTATTTATTTGTATGCCAGGTACATTGATCTTATATGCAGGTGGTTGCAAGTTGCAGATCTGAGGACCTTGTCCACTTCATTTGGACGAAATGACCTGAACTTTACCTAGGTAACCATGCTAGACCATGCTTCAGTCAATTGCAATGGACCTACACAATTGTAGCATGACTTATAGGAGATATGAGTGTCTTTATCCAACACAGCCCTTTAATCAAGGGCTGTCTTTCCAGCAAACTTGCAGATATTCCTTGGACTCACCCCAAGGATTGGATCCTATTGAATAGGGTTACCAACCATCAGAATACTTAATAATGAAAAATGACATTTTGTTTCTGTTATTGCCAAGAGACTTGTGATCGTGTACTACTTAATGAAAATATCAATCCAGTGTGCAGCTTCTGTAAAAAGAACACAAAATCCTTAAGCATGGAATTAAAAATAAAGTAGTAGCTGATAATGCTTTTATACAAATCTTTGATAATACTGTGATGGCATTTGAGATGTTGTGACTTTAATGAGTTATTATAGAGCTTAAAGGGCAACCAATATCACAATGTTGCTAGAGCAGCTTCCATATGAGAAAGAGTTGGGGCTCCTTAGCCTGGATCTCAGACTTAAGGCCTTTGTTTTCCTGGATCCTACTTCTTCCTTCTTCTTGAAAATAGCAATAACATTAACCATCCATCAGTCTTCTGGAACTTCAGCTTTTCTCGGGGATTTCTCAAAGTTTATTGAGAGTGGTTCTGCAATTACCTTGGTTAGTTCCTTCAAAACTCTAGGGTGTAATTCAGGTGGCTCTGGAGACTTTAATTTATTTAGATTAGCCAGAATTTCCTCATTTGCTGTTTCCTTGAGCTTCAATTCACTGCCTCCCCCCATTAGGCATAGAAGAGGCCAACTGAGGGTTCAAGCAGCTTCTGAGAGAAAACAGATACAAAATGGGAATTGAGAAGTTCCGCCTTTTCAATCCTCCTCCTCAACCATTTCACCATTTTCTCTCTACAAAAGATCTATTGTCTCTTTCCTCTTACTTCTGACATACCTGTGAAAATATTTTTTCTTGTTTTTGGCAGCTACTGTTAGCCTAACTTCATACTGGACTTTAGCTTTTCTCACGTTAGACCTGGAATTTTTACAGCCTGCTTTGTATTCCTCTTTGGACATATTCCTCTCTTTCAATTTCTTGTTCATTTCTTCTTTCTTTTAAGCATTCCATGTAGACCCAGTTTGGTTTCATTGGATGTTTCTCATTCTTCCTTCTTGTAGGAATAGTTTAAGTTTGTACCTTTAGTGTCTTGGATAATTTTCTCCTTTACAATATCAATCCATTGAATCCTTCCTACTACCCTTCTGAGTCCATCAACGTCAGCTCTTCTAAAGTTTAATATTAAAGTCTGACTGTTTGCAGTTTCTCCTTCCCATGATTCAGATAATTCCCAGTTACCTTTACTTCATCAACCATTTCTTCCCTGTTGGTGAGATTAAATCCAGGGTAGCAGACTCCCTTGTTTCCTTTTTCTACCTTTTGACAAATGAAGTTGTCTGCAAGAGAGGATAAGAAATTTCTCAGACCTCTAAGATGACACAGAATAACATTTCCAACAAATATCTGTGTAGTTAAAATCTCCCAGAATCGCTGTCTCTGCTCCCTTAATAGGTGGTCATCTGCTGCAGAAAAATTTCACCCTCCTCCTCAGCTTGTCTTGAAAGTTATACAATATCAAACTCCAGTACCAAAGAAACTGTGTTTCTTTAAATTTCTCTTTCCTTTTCTCTTACCCAGACAAGTTCCGCATGCACCAAAACATGGTTTTCTGTAGATTCTTCATCACATCCAAGGCAACTTCCTCTCCCTTTTTGTTGACCCTATTTGTTTTATATAAGCTGTGGCTTTCCAACACTATGCATCACTCCTGTGTATCATGATATCATGTTACAATAATACCTGTGACATCGCATTTAATTTTTCTGTGCTATGATTTCCAGTTCATGTTCCCCAGCTTTTGTGCATTGGTATAAAGCCACCTTGGTCTAGAGTTGGCATTCTTTACTGGCTTGCCTCTTATATAGTCTTGTCTATTTCTTTCCTGGAACCTGACACCCTATGTCCTATCCTTTGGTTTCTGGCTGTAGGACCACTTTCTCCATCCTCACTTCTGAACTGTATACTCATCTGTGGTATTTACTACTTTCTCTTTTTTGAACTAGTTTAAAGTGTTCTTGATGAGTATAGCAAGCTCAACCTTCCACATCCTTCTAAGATGCAATTAATCTCTTGCCAGTATTCTGTCTTGATGGCAAATCAATCTTCTGGCACTTATAGAAGCTAACTGGTAGAGTTAGATTGCAACTCTGTGTATGTGCAGGGCACAAGCTGAAGCCCCATCCAGTTACTAAAACTGATAGATGACATCTTTAAGGCATCTCAAAGTAAAACACATGCTTGCTTTTAGAAGTGGAAGAAGAGGCAGGGCTTCACAAAGTAGCTTTGTTAAGGTGCTTTGCAGAAACTATCATTGAAGGAAAACATTCCTGTTGAAGCTTTAAATGACCTATTATAATGCTCTGGAGTCATCTTTGAAAACTCAGCAGGACTTTGATAATCCACAGCTCCAATTGCATAGTGGTTTACCAGGAATAATTTCAGTCTTTCAAACTTTGGGCTTAACAGTTACAAAATAAGAATGGAAACCTTTTCTTTTCTTTTCTTTTTTAAAAGGTGAGGGTAACATCACCATTTACTTAATTTGCTTTCTTCCCTCAGCCACAATGATTCTTTGATTAGACTGAACCATTCATAAATATATGGCTAATAATTATAATATTTCATTCAGATGTCCAAGGCAATACAGATTTAAAACATGAAATGGAAGTGTGTACTAATACTAATAACTATTCATAAGGTATTCTGCTGGACCATTAAGCTGTACTTTGGAACAGTTTTTTCCCAAAATATGTAGCATTTTTTTTTAAGAGTGAAGAAGTGGATGAGATTTATGATATTCCCCAATTGAAAATGTATGCTCTTCCCCTCCAATTTTAAATTTTATAAAGGTCTTCTGATTGCAGGTGAAAAATTCAGGTTAGATTGAAAGAGTTTTAATGGTATAAAAATTGAATCAGTAAAATGAACATTTGCTTTCTGGGCATAATCCATATATGCTTGGATTGCATTTTGAAATCAGGGAAACAATTTCTTTGTGATGAGCTTCAGGATTTTGTCTGAAGTATCTGGAAATTCTATCTCTCTATCTCTCTATCTCTCTATCTCTCTATCTGTCTATCTGTCTATCTCTCTATCTCTCTATCTATCTATCTCTCTATCTATATCTATCTATCTATCTATCTATCTATCCACTCACTTCAGATTCTGACTTTGTCTGTCTGTCTGTCTGTCTGTCTGTCTGTCTGTCTGTCTGTCTGTCTGTCTGTCTGTCTATCTATCTATCTATCTATCTATCTATCTATCTATCTATCTATCTATCTATCTATCTATCTATCTATCTATCTATCTATCATCAATCACTTCAGATTCTGACTTTGTCTGTCTGTCTGTCTCTGTCTGTCTGTCTGTCTATCTCTCTCTCTCTCTCTCTCTATCATCAATCACCTCAGATTCTGTCTTTGTCTGTCTGTCTGTCTGTCTGTCTGTCTGTCTGTCTGTCTTTCTGACTTTCTGTCTGTTTTTGTTTTTCCCT
>QLTV01003132.1:331295-353816 GCA_003457575.1 Thermophis baileyi | reverse complement strand
TCTCTCTCTCTCTCTCTCTCTCTCTCTCTCTCTCTCTCTCATCTATCTATTTATCTCTCTCATCTATCTATCATCAGATTTATGCAGTCACCCAACTCATATTTATATTATGAAAAGTTTGGTATATGGCTTAAATCCCTTTAGTTTTTTTTAAAAAACTTCCCTGTCATTGATACAATTGCTATAAATACTTAAAGGAAAAGATTGCAAGAAATATTCTTAAAATACAACGTTGCTTCTGCAGCTTAAGTGGGATTTACAAGTTATGTGAATCTTAACTTTTCTGTCCAATGAAGTTGCTATTCAAACCACAAAGCTCCCTGAAAATATAAACCTATTGGCTTTTTGAATGGTAAAAGAGATTTTAAGGATCAAAAAGGACTTTAAGTAGACTCGGTGCAATAAAGAGAATGAGAGAATGAAGACTGTTATATTAAAATAATTCTGTGCAAAACGCATATTTGTGGATATATTTATATGTGTCAGATGTGCTTCATTATAGTATTTCTATATGCCCATGACTACCATAAACTTGTATTCAATTCAAACTCAAAATAACGATTTGGTATACTAGTGTTCAAATTGGTCATTTTTTGACACCATGGTAAAAGAAGAGACATTCAATTAATGATTTTTCTCATACTGTTAACCTTGTAAATAGGATATTTAAACATATAATCTCTTGGAATTGTATTGTGGCACTTTGCTCCTTGGCTAAAATTTCCTAAATAGGAAACAAAGATCGTTTGAGAGAGGAGTGAAGGAATCCATTTATGCCAAAGTGGAAAATCCTTCCCTCAATAGAGGTGGAGGCCTCAGACACAACCTGTTCTTTCATCAATCTCCAGGAAGATTAAGATCACAGGTTCATCAGGGAGGCCATACTTAACAACTCACCTAAGGATTGAAGAGTTGGAACATTTGCATCCCAATGAGGATCTGCCTATTCACCTGAGGAGCCTATTCAGATTAGGTGATAAATGAAACCCCACTGGAGGGCATATATAAGGTCCCCCTAACCACCTTGTTCAGACTGAAGAAGCTACTTGGAGAAGCAGTGAAATGTTTCAAAGAAACAAAAAAGAAGTCCAGTTGCATTGCCTCAACTTCCAGTCTCTTGTCAGAGTTAACCTTTTGGTTTACATACAGAAACACACACACACACACACACACACACAGACACACACACACAGGGAGGACCGTGTTTTCCTTAGATAAAGGCTGGAGATCACAGCAGGAGCTGGAAAGTGAAGGAGGAATGAGCAAAGGTTATCTGTTCCACCTGTTCAACAGAAAAAATATGGTTTCTATCTCCATAGTTGTCAGTTTAGCTCTTGCTAGCTCTTGCTGACTTCTTTTGTTTGGGATTATTTTTTGTTTTGTTATGTTTAGTGGAATTGTACTTTATATCAAAGCAACAGATAGACAAGGAGGCAAGACATATTCTAAACTGATGGACCTGCAGGATAATTTACATTATACATACCAGAAGTGGGTTCCTCCTGGTTCGCACCGGTTCTATAGAACTGGTAGCAAAGCGCTGGTGACGTCACGGAGCCGGTTCTGTTGGTGCTGGTCCGTGGACACCGCCATCTTTTTTTGGGAATTTTTTTTGGAATTTTTTGCTATTTTTTCTTCTTCTGCGCATGCACAGAATAGCACTTAGACTTATATACCGCTTTATAGGGCTTTACAGCCCTCTCTAAGCGGTTCACAGAGTCAGCATATTGCCCCCAACAATCTGGGTCCTCATTTTACCCACCTCTGAAGGATGGAAGGCTGAGTCAACCTTGAGCCGGTGAGATTTGAACCGCTGAACTGCAGCTAGCAGTCAGCTGAAGTAGCCTGCAGTACTGCACTCTAACCACTGCGCCACCTCGGCTCTTACAGAAACTGAGTCCCCGGCACTGCGCATGCGCCGCCATCTTGTTTTTGGCTTTTTGGGGGAATTTGTTTGCAAATTTTTGTCACTGCGCATGTGCGCATGCCCACGTGAAGCCATGTGGCGTGGGACAAAGCGAAACGGCGGTGAGATAAGTTAGAACCCACCCCTGATACATGCCTTATCTTTGATGGAACTAAAAGTAGAACACACAGTTTGTGTGTTTCTGACTCTCTTATAGAGATGTAGGACAATTATTTGGACAGTGTGATGCTTGAGTTACGCTAGGAAAGCCCTTGCATAATTTTGGGTTCTGCACCAATTGCACCCATTCCTGAATCACGAGACTCTGCTCAGTTCCTCATATCCTGGTCATCTCCTAATTAGTCTACTCTAACATGCACTACATGGGCTTGCTCTTGAAGTATATCTGGAAGCTGGTGTAAAATGCAGTGACATGAGAAGTTTCATGTGCCCCTTCATGTGTATTCATACATAAAAACTCTGCTCTGTGAGCTGCAGTGGTTACTAGTTTGCTTTTGGGTGCAATTCAAGGTGCTGTTTCTGACATTTAAAGCCCTCTTTGGAATGGGACTAGGTTATTTGAGGGACCACCATTTGCCAATTAAATCTAACCATCCCATCAGATCAGGCAGGAGAGGTATATTGTGGATTCTGTTTGCTAAGGAGTTCCATCTGATGAGACTAGGAAATGAGCCTTTTTCTGTTGGTGCATCATCATTCATCCTAAGCTGAAGTTGGCCCCAACTCTTACGATCTTCTGGAAAGCTCACAGATCAGATAGGATGGACATGCTCCTAGTCTCTTCACTTAAACATTACCATCTTATGGAACACTCTCCCCCCCCCCCCGAAGTTCAGCAGGCTTCTATCCTCCTAGTCTTCCAAAAAGCACTGAAGACCTGGATTCTCCCCCATGCATTGGGATAGAGTGAGGTGGGTGAGAAGATTTTATGTGAGACTGTTTACCTTTGGTGCCAGATTTTTAATGTTTATGGTTTTAATATATTTTTGTATTATGTTGTTTAATTATTGATTTTGTAATTTCTGATTGGGAGCCGCCCAGAATTCAATATGAGCAGCTACTGTATATAAATGCTTAAAATAATAACATAAAATAAATATCATTCTATTGTAAATCCTGAAACTGACAAATGAATATCAACACTCAACGAATTTTTATATTCACAGGCATATATAACATTATTCAATTAATTACTTCCCACTCATGAATTGAATGGTTTCCAAAGATGCATAACTGAATGTGATTTTCTAAATCTTGCCAAAAAGAGTAGCAATAATGTTTGTCTACAATTTGAAAAAGAATTATTGTTTGGTTTGTGTTGTCCAATATCAAAGTCTTATTTTTCACCATCAATTCATTGTATTCCATTTCTGTATCACTTTGCAACTTTAACAAAAAATCATCATAACAAAAAATGTCCATATGTTATGTGTGCCTTTTTCTTCATGCCTATTTTTCCCCAAATGTATTTTAAAAGGTTTTTTTTAACCTTAATACATGTTTGTTTCATTAATATACTCTATTGTTCAGAAAATTGCATGATGATATTCTGAAAATGGCACTGCTGAAAGACAATTACTTGCTAAAGTTAAGTGAGTCTTGGTTGTTATTTATATATTTACATTTGATGCAAGGGATTGTATACAGTATGTCAGCTTCCTGTCTTACCTCAAAATTGCTATGAAGTTTTGGATTCTACAGCCTAATTAAGGGAGTGGTTGCTTAGCCAAAATTCTCCTATTTTGGTCTACTTCTTTTTTTAGTTGCTTGTGCAAAAAACTCAGCAGCAGATGACTAGAAGCTCAGCTGCTATCTAGCTATCAGTCTTGTGATGCCAAATCATTTAAATCTGATACACCTGATAACTTTCATCTGAAACTGCAAACTCTCTTGAGAGTTGTCTTCTATATGTTTTCTACAGTGCCACCATGTCTGGTTTATATCAGTAGATCTTTCCTTTTGACAACTCTTTGTTCAAACTTCTATTTCTCTCTCAGCAATGTGATTCGGTAAATCTCTCTTCCCATGTAAGCGAACAAGATATTGCTTTCCTGATAAGAATAAAATGAACTGTCATTGGTCTTTCAGCCCATGCTGGCGGGTTTCACTCCATTGCTCATGGCTGAAACTTAAGACAGAAAAGATACCTGTTTGCTCATTGCAGTTTTGCCCAAGTGACAGTTTTGTCACCAGTGAGAAATGAATATTTATATGTGTGGCAAAACCGATCCATTGGTAAGCTATTGAGAAACAAAACATTCTGCACACATATGATTGTGATTGAGGCCTCTTGACTTATTATGCCTTTTTACTATGCAGAACTATATAAAATATTTTTATTTTGCTTTATTAGATACTTCTAGGTACAAACAAGTAAAATGAGGAAAAAGAAATAAAAAGAAAAAGGGAACAGAAAAGAGATTTATAAGCTGCAAATAGTCTTCAATTTACAACTATAATTAAGATTGGAATTTCGGTTGTTGAGCAAAATGGACAGCACTTGTGGCTACAGCTGTTAAGCGATCTCCAGGATCATTCAACAGACAGAATGTCAAAGGATTTCAGCTCCCCTCCATGCGCAGGGAGGGACCTCCTCCAAAATCCTGCAGGAATGCAGCTTAGATCGGGAAGATCTGATCGGGAAGATCTAATTTCCAAAGTCCTTCTGAGAAGTTCCCCTCCATACACATAGGGGAAAGGAACATCTTCAAAGGCTGCAGAAATGGAGCTCCGTTTCTTCAGCCCAGTGGAGAAGTTCATTCTCTCCATGAGCAGAAGAGAATGCCTCCAATAGTCTGCAGGAATGGAGCCCTGGATCTCAGAGTTCAGCTCGTCTTGGCAGGCACTTCTTTCAGCCAGCCCCCAAAGATGAAAGAGGATCTTCTTGGCAGCTGGCAATAGCTTGCAACCTTCCTTGCTGGCTTCTTCATTGATTATTTGCAGATGACACTAAGCTAGCAGGAATAGCCAATACTCCAGAAGATTGGCTTAAGATACAGAAGGATCTTGACAGACTTGAACATTGAGCTCTATCTAACAAAATGAAATTCAGTGGTGAAACAAGTAATGTTCTACATTTAGGCAAGAAAAACCAAATGCACAGGTATAAAATAGGTGATGCTTGGCTCAACAGTAGTAACTGCGAGAAGGATCTTGGAGTCCTAGTGGACAATCATGTAAATATGATCTAGCAATGTGCTGCAGCTGCCAAAAAAGCCAATTCAGTCCTAGGCTCCATTAAAAGAGGGATAGAATCAAGATCATGTGAAGTGTTAATACCACTTTATAATGCCTTGGTAAAACAACATTTGGAACACTGCTTCCAGTTTTTGTTGCCACAATGTAAAAAAGATGTTGAGATTCTAGAAAGAGTACAGAAAAGAGCAACAAAGATGATTATGGGACTGGAGGCTAAAACATATAAAGAGCAGTTACAGAAATTGAGTATGTCTAGTTTAAGGAAAAGAAGGTCTAGGTGTTAGATTTGCGTGGGAAAGAAGAGGCGAGACGTAGGAACTGTTCAGCACCTTTATTTCTGGCTGGATGTAATGCGAACTGCCGGCAGGCTGCAGGGAAGCTGCTTTTAAGGGCTTCCCTGTAGCCGAGCCGACCACTGACAGCAGTTTAATTCTCCCACCACTGTATTAGCCAATCAGCGGCGGCTATGCAAATTTACTACATACAGCAGTACGTAACACCCCTCCCCTCTTAATTCTTGGAATGTCCAATCCGGAATTGATGTAAGTCACGTAATCATGCAAGTACGCAGGACGCCTTACAGTCCTACTGGGCCTGCGCGATTCAGTTCCTCGGGAGTCTTCGACTGGTGCGGACATGCCAGTTGCTGCTCTGGTACCCACTTGTGGAATAATCTGGAACCAGCCTCCAGGCATGGTGGCTGAAGTCTCCACGTCTCCGTCTTCTGGTCCCAGTTGACTCCGCTGGACTCCGGCGTTCACAGGTAGGTGTCTTCGTTCCCCCTCCAGGCTTGAGAAGAGCTCCTCCTGGTTCCTTGTAGCTAGGGCCTGGCTCTCGTCCTGGTCGTCCTGGTCATCTGTTTTGTATTGTCCTCGGGGCAGAGACTCGCGTAGTGCCGGGTTGTCTTGTTGTTTGTCGGTCTCCGGTTGTCGAAGCCAGGAGTCTCCCAGTCTCCTGAGCTGGTTGATGTGTCTTCGCCACACTTCGCCACTCGGTAATGTCCTGGTCCAAGTTTGGCCACCACAGGTAATTCCTTGCTAGTGCTTTCATGCGCACTATCCCCGGGTGTCCTATGTGCAGGGTTCCCATCACCCTCTTTTGTACACTCTTGGGTACGACCACTCTCTCTCCCCATAGTAAACATCCCTTCAGAATGGACAGTTCAATTTGTTTGCTTTTAAAAGTTTTAAATTCTTCCCCTTCTTCTTCCTGTGGCCACCCCCTTAACACCCAGTTCATGACTTTGGATAAAACCTTGTCTTTCGCCGTGTGCTCTGTGATGTCTCGAGATGTGACAGGGCTGGTCCGTTCAATGTCGACCAGAAGTATCTCGGCCACAGGTGCGGGGTCCTCTACGAGGTCGGGTGTTGGGCAGCGGCTGAGGGCGTCTGCTTGTCCGATGCTCTTTCCTGGTCGATAGGTCAGCGTGTAGCTGTAGCCGGACAGAAAAATGGACCAGCGGGTCAGTCTGGGCGACATGTACTGCGGCATTTGTTGGTTGTCTGCCAGTAGTCCCAGTAGGGGCTTATGGTCCATCATGAGTTCAAATTTGTGGCCGTAGAGGTATTCATGGAAGCGCTTGATGCCGGCCACTGCAGCAAGCGCTTCCTTGTCTAGCTGGCTGTAGTTCCGCTCAGCTGGTGAAAGTGTCTTTGAATAATAGGCAATGGGGGCTTCCGCTCCATTTGGGAGGTGGTGACTGAGGACAGCCCCACTCCAAAAGATGATGCATCGCACGTAAGCAGTAGGGGGAGGGTCTCACTATATTGCATGAGGACACTGTTGGATGAAAGTAAATCTTTAACGGCTGCAAAAGCTTTGGCTTCTCTTTGTACCCATGACCACGTGGCCATCTTCCCCAGGAGTCTATGAAGAGGCTCCGCAATGGTCACCTTCTGTTTCAAAAAAATGGCATAAAAGTTGAGTAAGCCTAAAAATGCTTGTAACTCTGCCTTGTTTGTGGGGGTTGGTGCTTCCTTGATAGCTCTAATTTTAGCGTCTGTGGGCTGAATACCAGACCCGTCTATAAGGAGCCCCAGGAATTCTACCTTGGTGACCCCAATTTTGCATTTGTCCCATTTGACTTTGAGACCCCTTTGTTGGAATCGCTCTAGCACCTCTCTCAATCTTGTCAATAGTTGGTCCTCTGATTCAGCCGAGATGAGGACGTCATCAAAATATGGGACTACTCCGGGAATGCTATGTAGCAGACATTCCATCATGCTCTGGAACAGTCCCGGGGCCACGCTTACCCCAAATTGCAGATGGGTGCATTTAAAAGCCCCCCTGTGGGTGACTATAGTCTGGGCTTCTGCGGTAGCTGTGTCCACTGGCAATTGCTGGTATGCTTGTGCCAGATCTAATTTAGCAAAAATTTTCCCTTTTCCAAGGGAGAGCAATAAGTGTTGCACCACGGGCACAGGGTAAGCGTTGGACTGCAGAGCTTTATTAATGGTCCCCTTATAGTCTGCGCACACATGAATCGAGCCATCTGGCTTCATTGGGGTGATGATGGGGGTCTCCCATTTTGCATGATCAACTGGCTCTAAGATCCCTTGGGCTATTAATTTGTCCAGTTGTTCGTCTACTTTTGGTCGAAGTGCAAAGGGGCCTCTCCGGGGCTTGTCTAATGGGGATGACACTGGGGTCTAGGTTAAACGATATGGGCTTGCCCTTATATTTACCCAGACCCCCATCGAACACAACTTGGAAGTCTGCTAGGGCTTGCCCTTATATTTACCCAGAACATCGAACACAACTTGGAAGTCCGCTAGCAGCTTGTCCAGTCTGTCCCCCTTGATTTGATGCAGCCTGGTGATGCCGATGCCGAGAGGCTTGAGCCTCTCCCAGTAGGGTCAGTCTGTGTCCTTCGATGACCGTTAAGGGTAGCTTCCCTCTGAAGTCCTTGAAGGTGATTGGTATCTCTGCTCGGCCCAGCACTCAAATAGGATTTCCTTGGAAATCATTGAGTCTAATGTGTTGTGGCTTGAGTTGATTCTTTGTGGTTGCTGGTAAAAATTGCTTGAGAGTTCCCCAGGACATAATTGTGAAAACAGAGCCGGTGTCTAGCTCCATGTCGCAGGGAATTCCTTCAATGGCCATGGTTATGTGGAATTTTCCTCCTTGCCCCGCGTCGGAGTGACCTACAGTAGTGTGATAGAGCCCTTGGCTGTCCTGGTATTGGTAGTCTTCTTTGCGCCTACCCCTTTGTCCCCCTGGATGGTTTTGCTCTTGTCTTCCTGGCCCCATAGGTTGTCTGGGCTGGTACTGGGCTGGCTGGTATGGGGTAGGTTGGGTGGCTCTGCATGCTTCCGCAATGTGCCCTCTTTTCTGGCAGCGGCAGCAAATGGCATCTTTGAACTTACACACTGCCCTGGCATGGCCCCCTAGGCAACCCGAGCATCGGATTTGCCTGTTTTCAGAGTCTCTGGGGCTTGCCCTTCTTTCATTTTGCAAACGGTGTACCGCTTCGTCCTCCTCCGATTCTCCTTCGAATTCGGGGACTTTGGTCATCCAGTCGGGCTCCCTGTGGTTGTGATGGACTGTGCCGGTCTTTTGGATGTCTACAGCTGAGTTGTCCGAGGATTCGGTGGCTCGGGCTTCCTCTACGACATCCTTGAATGTTGCCCCCCGTCTGATCAGCAAAAGGTCTCTCATGCCTAGGGTGATGTGATCTTTCATAATCTCTTCCGGGTTTATAAATTTGCACTTGGTTGCAATCTCCCAGAGTTTGGCAACAAAGTCATTTATTGATTCACCATCGCATTGGCGGCGATGGTAAAACTCATTCCTGCTGACCCTCGGGGTTGCTGCAGGCACGTAGTGCTCCTTCAGGGTCGTCTGGAGCGTTGTCCAAGAAATGGATTCAATGTCCGTGTGAGCCACAAGGGTTTGAGCCATTTTGTATATCTTCGGCCCGCAGTAGGTGAGGACGAGAGCCCTCTTCCTGTTATCCGGCAGATCCTGAAAATTGTTGGCTTCCAGGAACATGCGAAAACGGCTCATGTAGGTTGTCCGTTCTTCGGTCTTTGGATCGAAGATCGCTGGAGCGGGAGAAGTTTGAGTAGCCATCCTGTAGTTTGGCCGGAGCAGGTTGGTGCTTGCTTCTAAGATGGCCAAGGATGCCACGAGGTGCCTTTGTCCTGTTGTCCTTCTTCCACCACCTTCGTTGCCAGTGTTCGATTTGCGCGGGAAAGAAGAGGCGAGACGTAGGAACTGTTCAGCACCTTTATTTCTGGTTAGCTGGATGCAATGCGAACTGCCGGCAGGCTGCAGGGAAGCCGCTTTTAAGGGCTTCCTTGTAGCTGAGCCGACCACTGACAACAGTTTAATTCTCCCGCCGCTGTATTAGCCAATCAGCGGCGGCTATGCAAATTTACTACGTACGGCAGTACGTAACACAAGGGGTTACACATGATAGCAGTGTTCCAATATCTGCCACAAGGAAGAGGGTGGTCAGCCTATTCTTCAAAGCACCTGAATGCAGAACAAGAAGTAATGGATGAAAACTAATCAAGGAGAGAAGCAATCTAGAACTAAGGAGAAATTTCCCGACAGAACAATTGATCAGTGGAACAACTTGCCTCCAGAAGTTGTGAATGCTCTAACACTGGAAGGTTTAAAGAAGAGATTGGACAATCATTTGTCTGAAATGGTATATTTCTTACCTGAGCAGTGGGTTGGACTAGAAGACTTTCAAGATCCTTCCAACTCTGTTATTCTGAAGATTGCCAATGGCAATAACATGATCATGGGGCACTTGGCAACCAGTCATAAGTGCAAACAGGTTGCCAAGCACCCAAAATGTGGTCATGTAACTGCTGGGGGAGGGGCAGTTCCACAACATTTCATGATGGCCAGATTTTCTTTACCTGTATTTAAAACTGAATAAGCATTTTCAAGTAATGTTAAATTAGTACTACGTGTAAATATGGAATGGGACACATATCTCACTGGAACATTCAGTTTTTCTTTTTTCTTTTTCTCTTTTTTTGTTCCATTACAATCTAGTCTTTCTATTATATTAGCAATTAGTGTTTAGCATTCTGAGACTTTTTGAATGAATTCTAGCTAGCTGTTCAGCAAGCAACAGACAGCCAACTTTAGTAGACTTAGCAAAAGGCATCTAGTTTCATTCATCTGGTATACCAGTACATTCGTTACATACCAGCAGGTGTATACTTTTTTCAGTATGTTTTTCAGTGTTTTTATGTTTGGGTTCATTCTCCATATCACAGTTTCATTAGCAAGTATATTAATTGCAGACAGGATTTGTTGTCAGTCAGTCTATTCACTATTCAAATATATAAATCCCTTTATCCAATGCAAATTATAAATGAACGACAAGAAAAATTTAGGAGAGTAATAATAATGACAAAATAAATGGCTTCATACATAAATAATTTCAGACACTACATAAAGTATGCTGACGTATGACTCTGAATCACATGAAGTTTGTCTCAGATTATGTGTGTGCGTGCATGTACGTGCACGCACACACGCACGCACACACACACACACACACACAGTTGCTAATGAGTTATTTACTACAACTAAGCATATAACAGTAGACAAGATCATAAATCAGCACCTGTGCAAAGAATGCTTGCCAAATAAGTCTGATTGAAGTTCAAGCAGCAATAAAATTGTCCAAATTCATTCCAGGAATGATAGAGCCTATTCCTATTGTCAGCCAGTCCCATAGTCAAGGGTTCAAGAGCAAAGAAATACAGGAACAACAGTCATGAGCTGGAATTCCAAACACTTGATTTCAACAAATGCTGAAGGCAAAACAGCTACATAAATCTATCTGGTAGCTGGCTGCAGTTACTTTGGCCTCAATTTGTCTAGTGAGGAGCCTCACTGAATGGTGTTGCTCTGCTCATCGCCACATGCATTAAGACCTATGGCTTGAGAATTGTGCCTCATTATCCAACTGCTGCAACTGATCAGAAAATACCTGTAGTTGATCATGCTCTTCGGATGAATTATGGCTTCAGGATTCCTGAGGCTGACAATCTACAGGCTCAGTTGAAAAAACATTGTGACAGTCAGAGTTAGTTTCTGAATCTGAATCGTGGCCAGTGACAATATGTGGATACTAAGTAATAGCACTTGCACTACACTTTACCATTCCATAGTGCTTTACAGTACTCTTTGAGGTTTACAAATGTCAGCGTATTTTTACCAACAATCTGGCTCCTTATTTTACTGACCTCGGAAGGATGGAAGTCTGAGTCAATCTTGAGCCAGTCAGGATCAAACACATGGCTGTGGGCATAGTTAGCCTGCAATACTGCATTCTAACCACTGCACCACCTATTGACCAATATTGCACCACCCATTGACCAATATTGCACCTCCTATTAACCAATACTGACAAAGGGAGGAGGAGGAAAATCCAGCAAATACGGACCAACCAGTTTGATCAATATAATTTTGTCACTGGAATTTGTGATTTTTATTTATTAGATTTTTGTCTTGCCTTTATTATTTTTATAAATAATTTAAGATGGGCAACATATTTAATACTCCTTTCTTTTCCTGTTTTCCACACAACAACCCTGTGAGATGGATTGGGCTGAGAGAAAGTGACTCAGAATCTTTGTGTATGACATATAAAACTTCAGTATGTTCTCATAAACTCAAATCATATCCCTCCCTTATTATGAGATGTTGTTTCTCTAGCCCTTTACTTTCACTTTAGAATGTAAAGAATAAGTGCATTAAATTTTCAGAATAGGATTCAAAAGTGATATACATATATTGCCAAGAACTCTTGGATCTCAAACTAAAGTGAGCAATTGTGGATAACAGCATGGATTAATGCAACCAGCTGAAATTCTGATGAGATAGATGATTACCTATGGAGTTATAATGTCAAAGCAGGAACTGCAGGACTCAAAATGTCATTCTGCATAAAAGTTTTCAAGAGCCTGCATACAAATTTCCCATTCTTAAGAAAATCAGTAACACTGAAACATGCATATTTCATGCTAGGAGATATGAAAGCTCCTGAAAATAAAACAGAAAGAAAGTAGCAATCAGAATAATCAGAATTTCCACAGGTGAAAAAGTGCATATTAGGATGAGATCACTCATTTACTGTCATCATATCTGACAGTTAGACATGAAGAAATGTCATGAATGAAAAAAAGAGAATGTGAGTTGCTAGCTGTACATTGTTAAAATTATCTTCATTCTGCAATGGGTATGTATGAAATCAAATAGGCAGGAAAGGATTTTTTTTTCTACATTTAGACCACTTATCCAAATTAGGTTTAATAAGCATACGCACATACATGCACGAATGCACACACAGAGAGACATACACACTACATATTCCTAATGGTTTATTTTTATTTGATCACTCAAATTTTAATTTGCTCTTACTCATCATTCAGTGTGGATGTCTAATGGTTGTGAAGGACTCAAAAAATGAGGAACAGCATTGGACTGTCAGATTTTTCTTGAGATTGTTGAGTAGAAGTAAAGGTCTACAACTGTCCACTCACATATGTCAAGGCCCTGTTTAGATGTGGCAAATTAACAGATTGACACATTGTCTGGCTGCTAAGTGGGGATGGGTGAAGCCCTGAAGCTTTCAACTAACATTGCTAAAAATCATCAAACAATAACTGAAGGTGTCAGTAAAGCTTGTTAAGAAATTTATCCTGGGGATACCAATTTCACTTTGAAGATCAAGTATGACACACAATTACCTTAGGCTGTTTGCAGGAATTCCCAAAGCCATAGAAAGTAAAATTACCCTTACCCATCCCCACTGTTTTGAATTCATATTTAGATTATAAATTTAATTATTTTAAAAGATTTGCTAACTGAAATTTCTAGAAAGTGTGACTTCTTGTAGTTTAGTGACTGTAGGGGGAATCCTCTTGGGCATTTTGCAGGGCCCATCTTTTCAGCTGGCAATGCTGAGTTTCAGCTGTACTGCAATGAGGTAAGCTTGTAATGTGTGTTTAAGTGCCTTTTGGCCAACTCTGCAGGACTGAATGGTGCTGCCATGCACATGAGCAGATTAGGCCATGCAACTGAACTCAGCAAAGTGACTTTAAAATATCAGCTATCAATATCGTACAAAAGGTTGTAATGGTGTCCCACTGAATGAACTCTTTCTTTGGACTATATCTCAGTAATGACATGCCTCTATAGTCTTATCCTTTATGTACACTACAAAGAATGACAGGCTGGTTTTTCAATAGATGTGTGACTATGGTAGAAGAACCAAATATCCTATCATGCATCTCTATCTCTCTCTCTCTGGCAGTAAATTTAACTAATGGAATGGAAACAGTGATTGACCCCTTCTGAAATGAACACCATTCTTTGGGTTAAAGTCTTTTTTTAAGATTCTGAAATGGAAAATAAAGAATGAAAGCATCCGGGCATCACTTAGCCTTCTGCTAATATCTTCTGCTCTGTGGTTGGTTGCTCTTACTTTGACTTTAATTACCAGTCCATCTGGATTTTTCATCTCTGTCCATCATGGATTTTGACTGAGGAGGAACCAGTTCATTCATAGAGGTTAGTGCCAATGGATTAGAAGACTACAGTAGTCTTTAGCCAGTCTGCATATCCAATACTTTCCTATCCATGGGATTAACACACGCTTTGTCCTACACTTTTTGCTGTCCTAATGGCTTCTGGTTGCCTTCTCTAAAGTCATTACTATCACTCCCTACAAAGCTTTATCTCTTCTTTCATCCTCTTTGCAGAAAGAAAAAATACAGTGGTATTTTAGAAGTACTTTCTAAAGTACTGGAGATTCTCAGTCATCCAGATTATGGTTATCCCAAAGGTGATTTTTCAAAAGACAAGTGGACTTTGTTTTTCCTTGAAGACATTTCGCTTCTCCTCCAAGAAGCTTCTTCAGTTCAGTTCAGTTCTTCTGAACTGAAGAAGTCTCTTGGATGAGAAGTGAAATGTCTTTAAGGAAAAACAAAGAAGTCCAGTTGCCTTTTGAAAAAGCACCTTTGGGACATCAAAATGAAAATTTCCAGAATGGAAAGCTAAAACTTTCCAAAAGCATGAAACTTTCTTATTTGACTTTGTTTAATTTCATTTACTAGTCCAGCTGGCATAGAGCAATGTAAGGAGGGTTTACGTATGTATTAGACTACCGGTAAGTAAATTAATCACTACAAAGTGCCCAGAACTTTTAAATAATAGAACCAAAATGCTGTTGAAAATCCAGTGGTCTTTAAAAAAATTAACTGCTATTTTTCCTAGTCCATATTGGTTTACACAGTAAAATACAAATAATTATATTACTAACTGTAGTCCAATGTTTCTTCTTTTTAAAATGTCTAATTTGAGCAACATTTAGCATTCCAGTATTCCTCTTGTGGCTAATTGTTGGACATTTCTTTCCCCCCACTTGCAAACAGATTTTTAAAAATTTTACTGAATAGCAAACAGACTGACCTTTTCATATTTTAGAAATTCTAGTGAATTATTCCAGTACTGATTATTCCCAATTATAGTTATTTATAGAATACTGGCCCATATGGAAACAACAGTTTCTGAAGTATACTATTCCTAGAAATATAACTACTCTGTAATTATCTTGTGGCTGATTCATTGTATAGAAAGAACAAGGATAGTCACAAATGCCTCCATTATTATTCTTGGAGAAACAATCTCCATGTAATATTTAACCCTTGATAAACTCATTCTCATGATTATATCATGAAAATATGAAAGTAAGATAGATTCCCTTCTATGTAGAAAAGTATAGATAATGTTATGCATTTTATTTTTTCCTACTCTATAGACCAGACTTCCCCAGATTAGTACTTCCATGAATATAGTGACTCAGTTCTCCATAATGAAGGTTGTAATTTCAACTCATCTACTTTGAAGGAAGAGACTTGGGTCAATAAATATGGCAGGCCTGCCACAAGCTCTTACTAAATGGGCTACAATTTTGTATATATTTGCAGTGTAATCCTAAATGTTGAGGTGGGTTTTTTTTGCAATTGAATGGCTCTGGATTTAATGTGGCTGGAGGAAAGGACTGGAGTGTATTTGATTTGGGGTGAGGCTATAATTGGTCTGCTACAGTGGTGGGTTGCTACCGGTTCATCCCAGTTCGGGCGAACCGGTAGTGGCGGCAGCGGGAGGCTCCGCCCACCCGCCCGGACATCATCACGGATGACCTGTGCATGCGGAGAAGCTTCTGCGCATGCGCACATCTCCAAACCGGTAGCAAAGGTAAGTGAAACCCATTACTGGTCTGCTAACAGGTATAATAGCACTTAGCACTTTAGACTTATATACCGCTTCACAGTGCTTTACAGCCTTCTCTAAGCAGTTCACAGAGCCAGCATATTGCCCCCAACAATCTGGGTCCTCATTTTACCCACCTCGGAAGGATGGAAGGCTGAGTCAACCTTGAGCCGGTGAAATTTGAACTGCAGAACTGCAGCTAGCAGTCAGCTGAAGTAGCCTGCAGTACTGCACTCTAACCACTGCGCCACCTCAGCTCCTATAACCTCAATTGTTGCAAAAATGGAAGTTCACACAGCTAGAATAATACCAGCAACCAACTTTTTGTGTAATGTATATATTTGATTTCAGTTTTATAGCATTAGAGGTTTTCAGCAAAGTGCTTTAATAATTTAACCATTATATTTACTCCACTCATTTTCCTACTTTTTTTTAGCTCTGTCAGACCCTAGCGTCATTTTCTTTCCACCACGTCTGTCTTAGTCACGTTGCAACGAAAAAGAAAAGGAACTGAAAATAATATAAACTGCAGAAGACATTGGAAAGGAATGGAAGATTGTCAAACAATCTTCTCTATCTGTTTCTTTGTACAAATGCCTCTAAAATTTGAAGATTTCAAGATAATAGACCATAATCATGGCTGTCATTTTGGCAGAGGTTGCCAGATTCTCATTAACTCATTCTTTGTGTTTGCCAGAGAAGGTGTGCAACTCCTCGGGAAATTATTTACAATTATGCTGTTAAGAGCAGTTGACTAATTTCATCTATTAATTAACACAACTTTCATAAGCAGACAGCTATGAATATAATTTTAGATACATGTCACCTTAGTGACAGGTCTTTTTCTGAGCATTACAAAAATGCCTTCTTAAAAGCTGTTTAGAGGACTGAGTATTAAAACAATGTCATAGTCTAGAAATCTAGTTTTGTTTATTGAATATAGTTTTATCCTTTAAGAAACTTAAGAAGGTGTACATACTGTATGTATACCAAAGCCAAGCCCTTAAACACTCTGTGAAGAACTTAGCAAGGTTTGAATGTAAGTACCTTGCTTAGCACTTAGGTTCATATAAAGATGAATATCATAATCTAAAAAAATAAGGATCCCTAAACCTGTGAAAAAGTGGCACAGAAGGAAAATGCTCGACTTACAGGGATTAATTAGAAATAAATATCACAGATTTTCTGTACTCCATAGCTTCTAAACTAATGCATGAAATTGCAATAAATAATGGATACTTATTGTTTTATGTTTAGTCAGAAATTTGAGAGAAACAATGACATTATTGAATGTAAATGAGCAATACGTCCTCCCTGCCTTCCTCTAAGTCATGCAAAGAAAATAGTATAATAATATGAAACCAGGAAGCAGGAGAAGAACCTCAAGTCATTCATAAGTACTTTCAATTCACTTTGTCTATGAAACAATCCTGACCAAGCTAATTTGCTGGTAGATATCCATGAAGTGCATATACCATTACAATATCAAATTCTGAACAAGTTATTATTAAGAACAACAGATTCTTTGTTTCCAAGAACAAAAATTATTGCAAAGCTCTAACTTTGCAATTACAAACATTACATTACAAACGCATTCAATACAAAGCTCATAATTTTCTGATAACACATAAATTTAAATCACCAAGATTCTTCGTCCTGGGCACCTGGACCTGCTTTACCATACTACTGTACATTTTGCATACTACCCTTTATCTGCATGAGTTAATATTTCTCCATCCATTTTTCACCTTAATTTTCTATACTGATACCATGATAATTCAATCAAAACACCTACCGCTAGTATCTCCTTTCATTATGTCTTCATCATTTACATATAATCTGCAGTTATCCATTCCACTTTCCATGTCAACACTGTTAGATATTAAGACTGCCTGGTCTACTCTAAGGTCCACTGTTTGAGCGGGAAAATGGGGACTGCTGATTGGCTGAGCCATCTGACAGCTCCCTATAAAAGGGGAAGCTGTCAGCCTGGCTCTCTGCTGGATCTTGTATATAGTTGCAATAAAGAGCTGTTGTTTGAAGCCTGTCTCAAGCCTCTTCAGACCAGGCAGTCTCAATTCACGGCCACACAATTTGAGGGATTCCTGGCTGAACAAGGCATTCGTCATGCACTGACCGCTCCTTTTAATCCGGCCTGTAATGGTCAGATTGAATGCATGGTCAGATCAGCCAAGGAGGCACTGGGGCGCCTAGGCCCAGGGGACTGGCAAGCAAGAGTGGACAAATTCCTCTTGGTCAAAACATATAACCCCCAGTGCAGCCACAGGAAGAAGTCCAGCCGAGCTCTTAATGGGCCGGCGACTCCGTTCAGTACTAGACAGATTACACCCCAATTACTCTAATCAAAAAGAGAAGCCCGATCAGAATCAAACCAGGTCCTTTACAATACATGACCAAGTATTCACTAGGAACTTCGCCGAGGGGCCCCTATGGCTACTTGGGGTAATAATCGAAGTCACAGGTCCCCGGTCCTATATTGTAGCATTAGCAGACGGGAGAAAATGGCGGCAGCACATAGACCAACTGCGCAGCTGCCAACCCACAAACACAGATTACCAAAACTACCCTAATGGTGATTTCCCTACAGCTGAGTCAAACCCAAGGGCGACGGAACACCTACCTGATGACCCAGGGCTCCAGCAACGTCATGACCCCGAACCGGTTCCAGATAAATCCACGACCCTGCCCGAAAGCTTCCAGGAGCTTCCACGGGCGGAGCCAGAGATGACAGCAGACCCAACCTCTCTGGCCGAAGCCAACTCCCCTACTGAACCGCACAGGTCCAGTAGAATTCCTAAATGCCCCATCTACCTATGGGACTACGTATGCAAAGTGGGCAGTTCCAACTAAGAGGGGAGGGGTGTTAGATATTGAGACTGCCTGGTCTACTATAAGGTCCGCTGTTTGAGCGGGAAAATGGGGACTGCTGATTGGCTGAGCCATCTGACAGCTCCCTATAAAAGGGGAAGCTGTCAGCCTGGCTCTCTGCTGGATCTTGTATATAGTTGCAAAAAAGAGCTGTTGTTTGAAGCTTGTCTCAAGCCTCTTCAGTCCCAGAACTCAACAAACACAACGTTGGCTTTCAATTTCATTCTCAAGGCTTGCAACCAAGCACTCTCTACTGCCAGGTCAGAGGGTCACTTTTTCCTCAGCTGTGGGATGTACTTTTCTTTTACCTTACCTCACTTGAATACTGCAGATTCTTGCAGGATGGGATGTTCCTTAACAACACCATCCCTATTCACCAATATCTATTATTAGACTTCCAACTAATTCTTCAATTCTTACCCAAATGCAGTTGTCTCCATTTGTAAATTATCCTCCCAGCACCTATCTTGGCAAACTGCATTCCTGGCAGCTACAATCAATTAGGTATTGGAAATTGTGCTAACAGTAAGCTCTATAACTATTTCACTACATCATCCAGCCACACATCAGAATTCTGCATCTTGATCAGATTGTTATGACTAGGGTAAACTTGATTTTCCACTAGACTAGATATCAAGATCTATCTGAATAGAACACATTTGTCCAGAGTCTCAGATATTGTCTTAGTATCACTCCAGCAGCATAATTTGGGCAGTAAAAGACAAGAAAGATAAAGCAAGCTTATGCAACCTTCTTCAGCCTAGATCCATGACTAATCATTGAGAAACATGTTGGAAGTTGCACTCCAAGAAGTGGTTGGGACAAGGGCAAACAAACTAAGCGAGAACAAAAGTTAAATGAAACTAAATTGAATTAACATTCATTTATATTAAATTTATCAAAATTAAATTAAACATAGTTAATATAACTTTCACAATGTACTTAATAAAAGCGCACCCTTTGGTCAGATTACAATTATAATTTGGTGACATTTTGGAATGTCTTTGAAGGCTGCAATTTGTGAGTTTATCAGGAAGAATAAGGAAGTTTTCCTTGATGGAGATATGCCAAACCTGTTGCTAGGATGATGATGTAAAACGTATTTTAAGTCTACAAGATTTACAAGATTCTATTATTATAGCCAATCTCAATAAAAATAGTTTTAGCCTTCCCGGGGAGTGAATTTTTTTGGTCTGTTCTACCTAATTGCAAGATAGAATTTGTATCTATAGGAAATTTTAGATACTCATATTCCCTGATATCCTAACAATAAGATCTCCATATAAGCAACATAGTTAAACAGATTTAATTTATGATATACAGTATACAGTAAACCACAGAATTATATTGGACTTCACTAGTAAAGTTATTTTCAATACCCCAAAGCAAGGAAGATGCTTCATAAACTATCATGAATGGTTAAAAGCAGAAATCAGACTTCAGGTGAGGGACCTCTACTAAATCTTGGTAACAGTAGCATTGCATAACAGGATAATAATTCACCTAACTATAGCAGATTGATATTAGAGTGATGAAATAATGAAGGTCCATACTTGCAGTCAGTCATACCTTTTCACTTGGGCAGCATCACATAGCCTATAAAATACTTTGCATAACTTCAGGATAGGATCAACTCTTGTGTTGTAATTCCTTGGATGTTATTTTTGGCATTCATGATATAGAAGGTAGGTCTTTGTCTTCTATTACATACAGTCTTTGTTTCCTATGAGTTCCTCCACATATCCCAGGGTGAAATTCTCACTGATGCAGGCCATGATTTATCTGTTTTAAACTCTTTATTCTTATTATGTTTTTCTAATACGAATTAAGCTGAGAAATGGTAAATATGTCAAGAGTACCAATAAGCTTTGCAGTTGTGCAGGATCTGAATTTAGAATTCTTTGTGGCTGAAGTTGAGCATTATATAAAAAGTATTACCTGACTCAGTGGAATGAGAAGGAGAATAAAGTAAGTCTTGACAAATATAAAATAAATGCCAAGTAAGATCATTATCATCATCATCAATAGGAAAATAAGAAAATTAATTAATATTACTTCTCTTTTCCCAAGGCTCTGTTTTTCCATATGTAAAGATGGGAGGGGAATATTCCAAGTAATGCAAATGATGGAAGAACAGAAACAACTTGGATGTTTTAACTGGCACAAGATGAACCTCTACTGGTAGAAGTTTAAAAGAAAACTGTTGAAGACTACATATCAGAGGTGAAAAGGAAGCAAATGAGAATCAGATTAAGATCCAGGATTCTAAATATCTTCATGGTCAGTAATTCCTAAAACTGAAGCATAATCCATTCAAAATTTGGCCTGACTGTGGGTGAAAACTGGAATACTTAAAAAGTAAATGAAGGAACAAACATAGCATCACCTCAGTAATAGCTGTAATAAAATTGACTAAAGGTACACTATAATATAGATGCTAAAATAGTGCACTGTGATTTATGTAAACGATTTGGCTTTACTGTTAACAAAACCAGCAGGGCCACACTCTTGGAGAAGTCTTAGAAAATCGGGAGTGGGGAAATTCTTAGGGAATTTCATGTTGTATTGGCTTTTTATGTTTTTGCTTTTTTTTAAAGTTGCTTTTACAGTTGTTTGTGAGGCATGCCTAGGTTGTGTTACATAAGACAAGTGGCTATTTAAATCTTTTAAATGAATACATTAAACTCTTGAAATCCCAAAGGGCTTCACCATATCTTTTAAATTTACTCGACACCACTGATATTGAAGAAAACAAAACAAAAAAGGACAAAAAATAGGAAAAAACACTGTTGTTTGGAATCTTTTACATACTACAAAGTTACACCTGTGATTCCTAGGCTCATGGACAATAATGATAACTATGGTATTGACATATAATGCAAATGTATCTAATTGAAATAAAAAGCATATCAGATCTACATACTTTTATTTGACAAAATTATGTAGTACTTCTATTTACAATTTCTACTAGGAAATAATAAAAAAGTGTTCCACTCACAGATCTAATTGTAATTCTAAGCATAAAAAAGAATATTATATCTTTATATTCCTACCTAAATTTGATAAATAAATAAAGAAACAAATAAATAAATAATAAATTAAAATTAAAATCTATATTTTGGCTTACATTCAAGAAGCCTCAGAGAATTATCTCTTGGACTAAAGACGCTTTGCTTTCATGGTTTGTGAATCCCTGTTCTATAAAGGAAGCTTTATATCTATCAAGAAATAAAATAAAAAGATGCAATAATATTAATCATTCTGTAAATGTATGACTAGAAAAATATAATGATAAAGGGACACCTACAAAATGTGTTTCATATTAACTGTGAGTTACTGCTTGCATTTACTCTGTGCATTAACAAAAATTGTCAACATAAATCATGGTAGGCTGTGAATTTGTTTTTGTCTCCTGAGTGTTTGTCGAAGAAAGGTAGCTATTTTAGAGATTCTTCATTGCTGGCATGATCATAACAATTGGAACATTGCCACCATGATTATGGGAATACTAGTTGGTCTTGTCTTGTTATAGTTTCTATATTTTATGCATACAAGGGCATCTCAAGGACTGCTCATGGTACAAAATTCTAGTATACATTTGGGCTTAATTTTTAAGCATTATTTCTCTCCTAGTTTTTCACTGAACTTAGGGAAGGTCCCTCTTGAACTTCTGAACCTCTTGCTCCACCCACTAGGCAGCTATGGCCTATGTTCCCTCTTATCAACTATTCCTTAGACAGTATCTCTTTCCCACTCTCCCAAGGTTGTCTGTCTGTCTGTCTGTCTGTCTGTCTGTCTGTCTGTCTGTCTGTCTGTCTGTCTGTCTGTCTGTCTGTCTGTCTGTCTGTCTATCTATCTATCTATCTATCTATCATCTAGCCTTGGTGAGCAGTGGTTTGAATGCAGTACTGCAAGCTACTTCTGCTGACTGCTAGCTGCAGTTCGGCAGTTCAATTCTCACTGGCTCAAGGTTGACTCAGCCTTCCATCCTTCCAAGGTGGGTAAAATGAGGATCCAGATTGTTGGGGGCAATATGCTGACTCTGTAAACCGCTTAGAGAGGGCTGTAAAGTACTAGGAAGTGGTATGTAAGTCTAAGTGCTATTGCTATTGCTAACTCTGCCCACTGCCAGCAGTTCGATCCTGACCAGTTCAAGGCTGACTCAGCCTTCCATCTTTCCGAGGTGGGTAAAATGAGGACCCAGACTGTTGGGGGCAATATGCTGACTCTGTGAACCGATTAGAGAGTGCTGTAAAGCG
>QLTV01003132.1:314655-331144 GCA_003457575.1 Thermophis baileyi | reverse complement strand
CTCCCTCCCTCCCTCCCTCTCTCTCTGTCTCATCTCTCTCATCTCTCTCATTTCTCTCTTCTCAGAACTGGGCAGTTCCTCAAAGAGATAACTTTACAATCACTCACTTGTGCCTCTCTTGGTTTTGGAAATGTGAGAACAATTGTCCTGTCCTTTTCATATCTCTAAGTACATCAAACTGGATAGGACTGCAATCTAAGTAAAAGTTAAACAGTTTTTATAAGTGCAAACAGCTGGCTGAAGAGGTTTAAATCCCCTTTCCCCACTGTACACACAATCTGGTTGTGCAGTTTGACCGTGAGGCTCTACCTGGGTACAATCTCAATTGTATATTATTTCTGTATAATGCATATATATTACAGTTACGGGAAAGAGATGGTACATTTTAGAACTATGTACAAATGGCCTCTTAAACATTGTCTCTTTACAAGCAAAGAGAGTGAAAGTAAACATATCACAGAAATTCTCCTGGGGAAAGAGATTATTCAGAGGAAAGATTCATTGTAAAGAATCCTTTACATTAATGGATCCTTTACATTAAAGGATTATGTAAATGTAAAGAATTAAAACAATACTTAACTAAATTGTACACACACACACACACACACACACACACACACACACACACAGAGTGTTTAAAAAGAAATTACTATATAGACTATAATTCTGACTAAAAACCCTAACATAATTCCTCAAATCTGGGTTTTAAGGTTCATATATTAATTTGATATACAGTATATTCACTATCTTGATTTAATACAGTGTATTCTTTATTATAGAGGTTTTGTTTGAAGCAGGGGTGAAATCCAGCAGGTTCTGACAGGTTCTGGAGAACCAGTAGCGGAAATTTTGAGTAGTTCGGAGAACCGGCAAATACCACCTCTGGCTGGCCCCAGAGTAAGGTGGGAATAGAGATTTTGCAACATCCTTCCCCCAGGAGTGGGGAGGGAATGGGGATTTTGCAGTATCCTTACCCTGGAGTGGGGTGGGAATGGAGATTTTGCAGTATCCTTCCCCTGCCACGCCCACTAATCCATGCCCACAGAACCGGTAGTAAAAAAAATTGGATTTCACCACTGGTTTGAAGTGACTTGGTCTATGTTAACTAAGCAGTTATAGGTTAAAGTGGAACAATGTACGTACCTTTGGATTAGAAAAATGGATATGAACTATATATAATATCATAATCTTTTATTGATATATTGGAAAATATTCATTTATGGTATTTCAGGTTTATTTTTTATCCATTTGCATTTCACTACCCATGCTTGACTCTTTTGTTTGTATCATTTCTTTATTTGAGTCTTTCAAAACTATATAATAATAAAATGGAAAATAGAAGTGAAAGAAAAAAAGAATTAAAACAGAATAGTTTCTTTTATACTATTGTCTTTCCCCCCTTTTTTTATTGATACCTCCCATCTCTTTCTGCTGCAGCATTTTACATGTGAAAAATGGTAGTTGGCCCAAAACAAAGCAAAGCAAAACAAAACATTGGGGAAACAAATCTACAAAGTGTCTTTCTTTTCTGAAAAATGTTGATAGAGAAAGGTGTTTTTCCATAAATATGACTTTGAGAAAATTCTCTTCAGTCCTCTTCATTTTACTGATTTGTCCCCATAACATGAGAAGGCAGTATTCTACATGCATATGGCTTTTATTAACAATATGGTTTTCTTATTACTTCTGAGCACTGTCATGGAAAGAAAGGAATAACAACAGAAACATCTCTCATCCCCCTCAGCAGTGTTTCTTTGAACTGCTTCTATCTCCTGTTGGTGCCTTTGAGCACCATTCCTCTCATCTGGAATCTTGAGTTCTCACTTGACAAGCTGAAGAAATGTGAATAATATTAAAGGGATAAAATACCTTCCAATTAAAATAGCATCTTTCTTGTACTGAGGAGAAAAAAAGTTCCAAGAAAAAAGAGACCAAAAGAAATACATCTCAAGAAAGGCTGAACATGTTACTATGTCATGCTTGTCCTACTATCGTTAATCAGAAATATACTTTATGTTTGTATGTATTTATCATACACAGATAAACATCATGCATGGGTGTTTGAGGGAACAGCTGTCTCCCATAGTATCTGCCCTGCTGATTCAACCTGGTAGGGTAGTCATATTCTCGCTTCCTTTGATTAAACAATGCCATCTATCAGGACTCTGGAAGGTTACCTTCTCTGTAGCAATGCCTGTACTGGAATGCAGTTCCCTCCGAGATTAGAACACTCCACCTTGCTGGGGTTTGGAAGGGTCCTGAAAATCTAGTTCTTCACTCAAGCCTTTCCTTTTATTAAATTATATGAAATAATAGCTTTGGTGAGGAAAAGGTATGATTAACTATCTCTCTCTCTGTCACTCACTCACTCACTCACTCACTCTGTCTAAATTTCCATCTTGTGTAGGCAAAATGCAGAGCATCTTGAGGGGGAGCATTGTTCTTAGTTTTGTTAAACACTCACAAATAAATCCATGTTAGCCTGATTAGGTTATGACATCATACTGATTGTGAAGTATGATATACATTGGGGGGGGGGTCCTTGCAGAAGATGTCGATTGAGATAAAGTGACTGAACTAAAATCTGCTGTGTCTGTGAAGACCTATTCTATCTGCTTCCAGTGCTCATTGATCAATCCAGCATTTCTGACTAATACGAGTAGATTTACAGCACCATGCAGTCCGCTTGTCAATATATATCTGTCTATCCCTGCCTTGATTTTTCTCCTGGGTCTGGTTAACCTTTACATTCAATGAACAAAATATTATAATTTGGCAGAAAAGAAAGATCACCAGGATTCTCCATTTGAGAAAAGAAAAAGCACTTGTCCAGGTCAATCAGTTCAGCAGGTCTTGTTTTTACATAACTTGTAAGAAGACTAAACTCAATGCTTTGTGCTTTTGTGAAATTTGATATAGGCAAGTGAAGTAAAAAACCTAGGGAATGGGGTACGATCTACTGGAGTCATGAACACAGTTGCATCAATTTTAGAAAGAATACAGTACCTGAAAGTACAAGATAAGCAAAGTTAAGCTGACTGAATATGAAGCCTCTTTGGTATTCTGTAATGGAAATCTGGAGATCTTTACATATTCAGCCAGCTGGCAAATAACAGCCATATTGAATCAGTTGCTCTTGAATCAAAAGCCTTGGATCAAAGTGTCCTTTGAGTCATATGTTCAGGACTGCCTTATGTTTTGTTTTGTTTCTGTTTTTCACTTATGAAATACAGCCCAAGTTCACTTACAAGCATGGTGACTGGGTAGTCAATACAGATCTGATTTGGACAAAATTTCATGGAAAAACAAACATTCCTGATTATTGAGTTACCTCGATCATCTCTCTCTCTCTCTCTCTCTCTCTCTCTCTCTCTCTCTCTCTCTCTCCCTGTCTCTCTCCCTGTCTCTCTCCCTGTCTCCCTCCCACACACACATTGATGTTTGGCAATGGTTTTACAATGTCCTACTATAGGATGAGAACTCTGTGTAACACAAAAAAAGAAGATGGATAAGAACTTTGTATAGCACTCATACACACAAACACACTCACAAATAGACACACATCTTCTTTAGAAGAATACTCAGTATTAGTCTGTGGAGAATGCCAAACAAAAGTAAATCAGGTATGTCAAGAAGAAAATATCTATGGTAGCTCTTTAGCAAACTCATTGTCCTTCAGTTTTTGAAATTTGCTTCTATTTCAAGCATTCAGTCTTGACAAAAACTATAGGTATTTGGAATAATTCACCAGATAAAGGGAAGAAAGAAGAAGGTCATAAAGGGAAGGCATTTCAAAATGGTTCTGTTACAAAATATCATACTGAAACCTTGTTCTTGTTTTTTACTTCATTCATATCACATTTTAAACTCCTACACAAATTAATGTAGTGTGGCATAGGTTGTAAGGGGAAAACAAAGGTTAATACATCTCGTCACAAATGACTATTTAACCATACTGCCTATTTAGCTATTTTGGGAATACAGCCAAATAAAATATAGCAATTATCTTTTTTCTCCCTCAAAATGGTTCTATTGTTTAAATTCATTAACTCCTAAATTCATAATTAGTTTCTTTAAAAAAAAGTGGAGACAATCTGAAATTTGTTCTTTGTGAATTAGAAAAAGTAAAGTAGTATTTTTAACAATAGAAAATATAGACTTAAAGTTCTATTGACTTTTCGGTCCAATTCGGCACCAGGAAAGAAGAGAAAAGGCTCCAGGCAGTTAGCAAAAGGCACCTTTTAAATTTCAAGCTTGGAATCTATTTAGGCTTTCAAAATAAATAAAAGTGAGGTGACCATCAGGGTTCCTTCAGAAACTTTATCCCCACCTCCCATTCATTGATGGAGTGTTTGTATATTCTTCCAATGCTATCTTGAAAGGCATTAACAGAAGCACAGATTGCAGATCACGAGAAGTAGTCTTTGATTTATGACTGATTGAAGTTATGACCGATGCAAAAAAGGTACTTATAATCCAGATTCAAAGTTTCGACACCCCCCACCCCATGGTTATATGATTGCATTTTGGTTGCTTGGCAACCCAGCCCACATTTATGGCTATTTGCAGATTCCCATGGTCACCTGACTGCAATTATGATGTTCTTTGTTGGAAACCAGTATTTACCTCTAGTTCCTAGAAAAAAAACCTCATTGCAGGCAATCTGTATGTTTAATGACTGTATTTTTGCACCAAATATTGTAAAATTGTGTTGGTCACATGATGTCCTACCTAACACCTGGCATGACCATCTTTTTGGACTCAATTATGGTTGTAAATTGAGGAGTGCCTATAATCTGTTACACTTCATCTTAGCCCATTTCAGATCCTGCTTGGAATATTATACCCAGTTGTGGGTATCACAATTCAAAAAGGACATGGAAACACACTTCAAATATCTAAACAGTAATAACACAGAAGAGGAAGTGACTTATTCTATGTTGCCCAGAGGGCAGGGTCAGAACCAATTGGTTAAAAACTAGAAAGAAGCAGATTCTGGCTAAACAAGTGGAGAAAGTTCCTTCCTTTATAAATGGACAGACAGTGGAAAAAGTTGCCACATGAATTTTCCTTCCATGGAAATCTTCAAAGAAAGCCTGGCTTGTCACCAGTCAGAGATGCTGACTCAATCAGTTACTAATTAATTTTCAAATTACCTTCCAACTTCATTAAAGTGTCTTCACTAAAATTCTCTTGGAAATAAATTTCTGAAAAAAAAAAAATTCTTCCATCAGATTGGAAGAGGACTAGTAGAAGAGAGACATAGCTGGGTGTATTTTTGGGCTGTCATTAATTTTATCTACAGATTGAGGTACAATCCACATACGCAACCTGCAGCTACAGAGTTCCATGTGGTCCTTAGTACCTCTGAATTGTGATTCCAAATGGAAGAAAGGGGATCTTGGGGAGGGAAATTTAAAATGGTACCTGCAAAAGGGGATGAAGCTTTAGTCATATAGTCAAAGTTTCCATCTTGAGCTTTTATTTGCCCACAGACTTCCCTGGAAAGTAATAGTTATTAAATAAACAATTACAATCCATCTATTTGCTTTACATGAAATGAAATCAAGTTTACATGTTTCTCTGCTCTGCTTAATTTTTGGAGGGTGGATCTCGGCATGTTACTCAAAAATCAGATGCAATGCACAGACCAAAACAAGGTGTGAACAACTGCAATAGGTGACACTCATACAAGTAATGTTGTTACCCTTCTGCCCAATTTATTTTTAAAAAAGTTAAAAGAACAGACATAAAGTTCAAGTATCTGTGTAGCTGAATCATCTATGATCTGCCACTTAAGTGCTCAATCAGTTACTAATTTTCCATCCACTGCCTCATTTGCATCAATTTGGATTCAAGTGTGATTGGTACAAGCGTGATTATTACCAGCACTCCATTCGTTACACAGACAAGCTACAATTCAGTATACAATAATTCAATTCACTTTAGGGTTGTTAGGCTCACATTCTGAATCATGTTTATATTTAGGATGAAGTGTTCATTAATCCCACTTCATCACAAACAACTTTCATCAGGGAAGGGCAATGGGGGAAAGAAACTTCAGATAGAAAACAAACATTCAGACAGGAAAATAAAAAATAATGGGATCCTTTGCTTCAGATTGGCTTTTCACCACAAACAATGAGATAGTTTGTCTACATTTCATCAAAGTTAAAAAAACCCTCACTTTTTAAATGAAACAGGTGTTCATATCCATATTTCTTTCTTTCTTCTAATTTAGCAGGGGAGCATTTATAGCAACTATAGAGAGAGCAAAGGAATACATATAATCGGAAAGGAAGACAAATGGTGGGAAGGGAGAAGGAGGACATATGAATTTTCTTGGCATCCATGACAAAAATTACACTGAAAAACTGTAAAAAAAAAGTACTTTAGCCAGCCTATGAAATTAGTTTTTCTAGCATCAGAAATCAAAATATTTTTCCAGTTATTTTCAAGAACATATGCTAGCGATAATATAGAATCAACAATGAGAATCTTTTTCAATTTCACTGTAGAAACATAGGCTGTGTCAATGATCTATAGACTACAGTGATCATAAATTTGAAGGAGTTGGATTGAAGTGAATTGCTGGAATAAAAATAAATAAATAATGTAAATCTAGGTTGTCAACAGATGAGGAAAGAAGCAAATGATATTTGATTTGAAAACAGTCCAAATAAATAAATAAATAAAACCAAGACACGCAAGAAGCTGGACAATATTTGATTTTAAGGCTATCTTGCCAGATGGAGGATCAAGGAGAAAAATGTCCTTTTGCTGGACATCTAGTATCCCTAGTTAGATGTGGAGGACAAAATGGAAATATATTTCTAGATGTTCCTTCCAGCATTTTGTTGGTCTTGTGAAATACATATTTAGTGCAGCTGTAAAGGTTTAAATTGTTGTATAGTTGTACAGTATGACAGTTTTTTACTGTACATTATTGTATAGTTATCAGTAGTCCTTCAGGATAGTCCAGACAAGAAGCACAAGTATAATTATTACCTCTGTCTTTATTGTAAAGCTGCATTACTGGTTCTCTTTAAGTTACAACCATTTGCTTAGCAATTGTTCGAAGTTACGTGCTGAAAAACTGACTTATGACTGGTCATAAGCATATAGCAGCCCAGAAAGCTGGATTTGTGATCAAAATGTTATCAGCAAAGATTTCTTAACTATGGCCATCTTAGACTGAATTATATAGATTACTGCTGATATTCCAGCCAATGTTCCTTCTCATTTAAGGAGATAATGAGTTTATGGTCTCTTAGCCAGTATTTCCCAAAGTTTAATAAGAAACATACCTTTTAAAAAGTTTATGGAAACTTCTTTGTTTAAAGATAACCTTTTTTATTCATTTTTTAAAATATAGAGAAAGAAGTTCAGAAATTAGGGGTAAAGGAGGAGGGAATGTGTTAGATTAACTATATTCTTCCTTTAATAAACTCATAGAACCAATAAATCTATGTGGCTGAAATCACAAAAGACATTATCCTTTGTAAGACAAATTATAATTGTCTTCAAATATCTCAACAACTACCATACAGTTTAGAGAGGAAGACTAGAAAAAGCAAGTTGAAATTCCAGGTAAACAGATTTCAATCAGCATTATAAGTTCTTTAAGCAACGGAAGATACCCTCAAGTAATATATTCTGAGAGTGATATTCCAGCAGAGATTGCAATTGCATTTTATGTAAAGCATACTTCAGTAAATAGGAGCTGACCTGAGTATCCTCCATGCTCTCTTCCACCTGAAAAATGTAGATTTTAAAGGTCATTGCATTCTGAGGATTTTTCCTGCAGTACTTGACGGCATATAAATCAATTAAATAATGATTAACAGTGGCAGATGCTATCTCACATGAGCCAAGTTTGGAAAATGCAGTAAAAACAAAACAACAAAACCTGGTTACTGATCCTATCTCCCAGTTAACTAATTTCACCATACTGTGCTGGCAGCATATGATCCTTGATGACTCAGTCATCTGGCAGCCATTAATTTTCATTCTCCCACAAAGGAAATGGTGAAGCTATCACTTCCTTCCCACTTCTTGCCTGTTGTATTTTAATCTCCTCCAGAAGTGGCTGTCCTTCAACAATAAGTGAGGTGGGGGGACAGTAATGCTAATGTATTGGCATCTCCTTTGGGCCATGGATGGGGCAAAAACAAAACAATAATGGAGTGCCTAGAGAAGCCTTATTTTTATATTCCACTCTAGGCTTTTGTCTTGATCACAGACAGTAGAAAAAGAAGTTAACTTGCCTGTATGTAGGGCATGACTGGGTGGACTCATCAATATAATCAGTCATGACTAGAAATACTCACTCATCTGTTTGGGCTAAACTATTTGAGAGAATCAATTGTATTAATGTATTCTTGTTTAGTGAGTTCAAAGCACACTAACATACCCCATCCCCATCCCACTCCCTTAATCCAATTATAAATGTTCTAGGAGCAGAGCCAATAGAGTAGAGAGAAAGGGCAATAGTTGAAATGCATCACCTTTACCAGGTGACAAAGAGATTGCCAAGAAAGGACTGTTATTGTTTCACTGTTAAATAGCATTTTAATAATCTCCATCTGGATTGCAGATGCTGACCAGTAGAGCTCAACTTGATTTTTCTTTTTCTTCCTTTTTGTTTAAGCCAATATATTTGGAGTCTTGATATACTTTTGTTTTCATTTTCTCAGCACATTTTATTCAATTTTATTAGGTCATTTAGCAAATAATTTTAATTTTCTGCTTAGATCTGACTTTCTGGAAGTAATGTACTGTTGTACCGTTAATGAGTCTGCTAATAAGCTCCAAGAAAATGTGATTTGCAAATCATTCCCTGACATAACTGTCAGTCAGACCCTATGCCAATTAGCATAATCATTAGCAACTATCCCCTAAGAGGTCCTTGAAATTTAAATGAGATTTCCCAAGATCCCTTTTTTTTTTACGAGGATAGTAGCTTCTTCCTTATATAAGACCACTGTTGGGGAAAAAGAAGCAGTAGTTCTTTAATAAAAATGTATCATTGAAGGTAAATGGTCTCCTGGGCTTTTCTATCATCGCACTGCATTAATATACACATGTGTTTATTTATTCTGTTAATGATATTTAAAGTGATTGAGATGCATAGAAGAGCACAGAGTAGTACAAAATGAAAACTCTAACCTCACATAAAATTATTTGGTACAACAATACAGCTTACTATTAACAGGCAGAAATTCTGAGGTGGTGGAGAGGCCTGAAATCTATCCCTATTAATCTGAAGAATTTCACCAAAAGTAACAACCAGCACTAGTAGTCTGAAAGTGCCCTTCATATGCAATCTTTAGAAGATCTTTATTTAAGAAGCTCCATTGCTCACTTAAATTTAGATTTGAAAACTGACATGCATTAGGTTGAGTCAGTTGATATGCTTTACATTTAACTTTCTTTCATCCATACTGTTATGTAGTGAATATATATAGTTGAGTTAAGCCCAGCTAAAGTGAAACTAACCTTTAGATGACCCTAACTGTTAACTTCAACTATTTTGGAGGGAAACTTAGAACATTCATATTTGGGTGGGCTCTTTCTAGTATTATGATTGGTTAAGGCCCTGTGGGCCCAGAGTATAAATTACAGGGATTTGCCTGTTGTTCCTCAGTTCAGTTTGAGTCAATAAATGCTGATGTATCTATGCTGGTCTGTTCTTGTCTATTGCAGCCCACTACACAATAGTGGCAATGAAGGTGGGATGCTGCAGAGGAGACAGCTGCTGCTAACCAAGAGACTGAAATCACTGGGTGTCAGACCGGGTAAAGAGCCCTGGTGGGACCACGCTCCCCACCCTCCCTGCCAGAAAGACACACTGGAGGCACAGATGCACCTGAGGGATCCATCCCCAGGACTTCTAAGTGCAACTCAGCTCCAACTGTAGCAATACAGGCATTAACCAGCACCACAGGGGCCTTCTCAAACTGGGTAAACTGGGGAGGCTCAACGAGTTCGATATTACTCACCCAGAACAGTGGAGCTCATACGTCTCCCGAGTAGACACCTATCTCCAGGCTAACCAAGTCACGGATGATGGCCTGAAGGCGGCAACCCTACTATGTGTTTGCTGACAAGCTACGTTTGATATTGCTGAAAACTTGATAGCACCGGCAAGCATAGAGACAGTGGCCTATGCAGACCTCAAGAAAAAATTAAGCAAACATTTTGAGCCTAAACTCTCGGTCATCACCAGGCGCCATGCATTCGAGCTATGTGAACAGAGATCCGGGGAATCTGCAGCAGAGTTTGTGGCAGCCCTTCGCCAAGCTTTGCACTAATGCGAGTTCCCTGATTTGGAAGACAGTCTCAGAGACAAGCTTGTTTGCGGCCTGCGTAATAATGAATTACAGCAGCGCCTATTTGTCAAGGAGAAACTGACTTTCCAAGATGCATTGAAGGAAGTCATGGTGGATGAGGCTGCCGGAGGGGCCATGAAGGCTCTCCTGCCACCAAAAACACACACCTGCCCCCTAGTGATCCACCAAGAGACTGCAGAAGGCTCAGGGAAGGTCAGTGAGATCGAAGAAATCGATCACTTGCGGAGAGAGCCACCCGGAAGGCCACGCTCCACAGAACAAACAACTCCCCCACTGAGCTGCGCAAGCTGCAGGGGACAGCATGAAAGAGCAGAGTGAAGATTCCGCACAGCAGTATGCTGTGCCTATGGAAAGCAAGGGCACATTGTCAGCGTTTGCAGAGGTCGTCAGCGGGAAATGAAACCTGCGACAGAGCAGCACAAGGGGAAAGGGCCCCAAGGGCCCCCAGGAGAGAACAGAGTTGAATACTGCTCGGGAAGGCGTACCATCCAACGCACAGGGGCCCAACACCCCATCAAAGAAAAGATAAGACTCCAACTAAAACTTCAAGGAGTCCCATGCTCCATGGAGCTAGATACTGGATCGGCCCTGTCCATTATCTCCTCCATGACTTTTGACCACATCTGCAAACATAGCCAATGGCAGATCCCGCTCAAATCATCGAGCTTAGTGCTAACAGACTTTCAGAGTCACCGTGTTCCCGTAAGGGGTGAAGCTAGATTAGAGTACAATTCAGAGAATTTGAGGGTTCCCTCAGCATAGTGGTCATAGACGGGCCGCGTACCAGCCTCATAGGACTGGACTGGTTCGAGACCCTGGGCATCAGGGTAATGGGCATCCATCGAACCCAAATAGCCAATCTAGAAGCGATATGCCAACAATACGCTGACGTATTCAGCACTGAACTGGGACAATTCAAAAGGGCACCCATTGCACTCAACCTTGATCCAGCAGTAATTCCAATTTGATTAAAATCATGCAGGGTTCCCATTGCATTGAAGCCTTTAATGCAGAACTAGACAAGCTGGTACAGCAGGGAGTGCTCCAACCCATGGATTGTAGCCATTGGGAGACTCCCATAGTGACCCCAGTTAAGCCTAACGGGGATGTTCGTATCTGTGCAGACTACAAGTGCACCATAAACAAGGCACTACAGCAGCATGCTTACCCTGTACCAGTGGTAAGCCACATCCTCGCTTCGCTCCAGGGAGGCTGAATCTTCGCTAAGCTAGACCTCGCCCAGGCCTACCGGCAGCTACCGGTAGACGATGCTATCGCAGAAACACAAACAATAGTCACACACAGAGGTGCATTCCGAGTGCGCCACTTGCAGTTTGGGGTAAGCATAGCACCAGGGTTGTTCCAAAATATTATGGAATGAACACTGAAGAACATTCCCAGTGTCTGCCCGTACTTTGACGATGTCCTGATTGGGGGGGAATCAGCAGCAGTCCTGGCGGAATTTCTCCGCGCAGTACTCCAATGTTTCCATGAGGCAGGCCTAAAACTCAAGAGGGAAAAGTGCCAGATCGGCGTGGAATCCACAGAATTCTTGGGTTTCCGCATCGACACTGCCGGAATCCACCCATCTGAAGCAAAGCTAAAGGCAATTCAGCAAGCCCCCACACCAAAATCCAAGGGGGAACTCCCAGCATTCCTGGATTTGCTCAGTAAAATCATTGCTATCCTCGGACTCCGTCCTAGCTCATTTCAATGAAAACCTACCAGTAACACTAGCCTGTGATGCTTCATCATACGGCATTGGGGCAGTACTAAGCCACAGGATGCCAGATGGTAGAGAGGCCCCCATCGCATACTATTCTAGAATGTTATCACCGTCTGAAAGGAACTATGCCCAGATAGACAAGGAAGCCCTCACCATAGTGGCTGGCATTAAGAAGTTCCATGACTTCTTATATGGATGAACCTTCACCATCTTTAGAAACCTCTGCTTGGTCTTTTCACAGCTGACAAAGACACTGCAGATCCTGTCGCCGCAAATGCTACGATGGTCCATTTTCATGGCCGCATACTTGTACCAGCTAGTTCACAAACCAGGCAAGGAAATGGGCCACGCCGATGCTCTCAGCCAACTGCCTCTACCGCAGTATTCTGGCGATCCAGGACCTGCCTGAAGCACCCCTACATGCAGGGGACATTGCACCTGAAACCACCATGGACAGAACGCTTAGCCGCGTTCTCAACTGGATGTTAAGGGGATAGCCAGAGGCCCGGCCAGGCCCTGAGTTCCAACACTACACTTCTCAAAAAAAAAAGAACTGTTGGCCCACAAGGGTCATCTTAAACCTGGATCTAAATCTTGATCGAAAGACATCAGAAAATCTATTTCCTGTAGGATTCTTTCTGATCAGATTTCTACTATCTTTTCTGTTAAGATATTTAAATTTAGTAGCTGGAACAGTGGGGTTCAGAACAGAACACGCAGTTATAATTGATTGATTGGAGAATACTGGCTCCTGCATGAAGCAATCTGCACTGTTGATTGGTTGCTGTAGGTGTGGAAAGGGAGTTTCCCTCCCCCCCCCGCATTTTTCTTTTGGGTCCTGTGATGATTTATTTTAGATTGTAGTGATGTACCTGACTATTTCGTTTGCTGTATATATAGATGTAAAATATATTTATTTATATAAAATTACAAGTTCATTTAGCGTCTCTGACTCCATTTGGAAACCTGCTGCGCAATTCCCTGGCATTTTCTCCAAAAAAGAAATTTGAAGCCTGGGTAAACATTATCCAAAATAGGTCCAGATTAAGAAATGATTTTTTCAAGCGAGGGAGCATTACTGCCTCCTTTAAGGCACATCTTCAAAGAAGCACTGATCACCTCTCAAACCTAGTTGCTCATATCTTGCTTTGTTGCCTGAAGGAGTCAGCAACAGCATAGATCTAGCAGCCTGTGGCAGAGTTCATTTTGCAAAGGATCCTATTTCCTAGTTCCACAAAAGAATCCCAGATCATTTTACAAGGTGCTGCCCACCACAGTGAACAGGGACAACTTTAAAGCCATGTGCATTTAACAAGCAGGATGGTATATTAATAATACAATCAGCAAACACTGCAGATGATGCTGACATTTCAGGTTGTGATTCTGACAGAGGTCATAGAAGCACAACAAATAGGTGGAGTCTGGAGTACTGAAATGGTGTGAAATGCCAATCATTAATTTAAAAGCTCTAAAAGAATTGCTCCTGTTCATAAAAGAAGAAAGCTCTTGTTCTTTAGATAGAAGCTGCCACAGCTGTCACAGCTGAAAAGATTTGTTGCCATTGCTTTGTTGCTAAAACCTAAATTAAGCTACCAAATCCAGTGCTATCCAAACACGGTTCAATTTTCTTTCTAAATGGACAGACACAATCTCTTTCACTACTTTATTGTTGGTCTAACTCCTATTCAATAACAAATAATTATTTTTGCATTTATTGCTATTACAATTTTTTTTGCCAGAAAGAAGTATCTGTAGGATTTTCTTCCAAGTTGTCAAAATAACTTTGTTAGACCTTAGTACTCTGAGCCAAAACTTGGTATATGTGGATGAGGTGCCAATTATTACTTTACAGAGCAAAATGGTTCACAAAGTTGGATCTTACCTCTGTCCTTTTTATGACTTATAGTAGGAAACTACAGAAATCAACAAGCAGAAATAAAATATTTAAGATTCCTTGGGGACAAAAATTGTTTTAAGTAAAATGAGGCTCAGCTTGGCCCTGCTGGAGGGCATGTCAAATTTTTCAACTTTCAACTTCCAAACATTAAGCGTGCTCAAAAATTATGACATGCCTTGGGGATTGTAAAGATATTTTGGTTACTTTAATATAATTTAGATGTGCTTGGTAAGTAACTACATAAATATCATAACTTTTTAACATTTTGTTTGTTTAGGGCAGGGGTCAGCTACCTGCGGCTCTGGAGCCGCATGTGGCTCTTTCATCCCTCTGCTGCAGCTCCCTGTCGCCGGTCGGCACCACAATTTTGAGAGGAGCTTCTGGTTGGGGGAGGGGGGAAGCAGGCTGTGCCAGGAGGAGACTCTATGGCAAGGGGCGGGTTTTGCAGTCAGCTCCACAATTGATAGGGCTTTTGGTTAGGACTGGTAGAGGAAAAAGGACGCCGTGCTAGGAGGAGACTCTATGGTGGGGGAACCAGACTTCCAGTCGGCTCCAGAATTGAACAGGGGGCTTCCGGTTAGGACCTTTGTGGCTCTTTGATTGTTTAAGGTTGCCGACCCCTGGTTTAGGGGAACCAATAATTAGCTTAGACAAAGAAGATACAACCAGATCCAGATTTTAAGGGAATAGCTGTTTATATAACTTAGGATATTCATGCAGCCTGAATCTATGCATACATGACTCCTAGCTGGATCAGGGCACCTTTGGTTTAAAAAAAGGATATTTGCTGATAGTTACATTAAGAGTTTGAGCCTCTCGAAGTTGGTTGTACTTTTAGCAGCAGCATAATAGGATAAACAAAGAAGAGCAAATCAGAAGCAGCTTTCATTACTAGCAACTCTTTAATAATCTCTTGATGTACTAGGAGCTCTTCAAGGATTCTATTTAGAATTTTTATCTGCAAACTTCAATAGATTAAGTTTATATTTTTGTTTGGTTTTTTTACCAGCACAGATCACCACATCCATCACAGAAATAATCTACATAAATATAACTTCAAATCACTGGGTGTATATGCATATGCTTTAAATATGTTTTCCACAGGAAAAAAAATTCAAAAACTCATTTATTAAATTACCTGTGAAAAAAGGAGCAGAGGACTATTTTTTATTTTATTTTTTGTGCGAAATATGTATTTCTTTTTCTTTTGTAAAATCTGAAACTTTAACATTCTTTACTATTGTTAATCAAAAGCATAGTTTTGATAATTGGTACTAATGATGGGAGAGTTTCTGCATATATCTAAATTTCTGTAAAGCATTGTTTAATTGGAAAAAAAAAACCTCCAAAAGTTTATTGGATATTTTGTCAAGTTTTCTAAAAAAATTTTTTTAGAAGAAATAGATTTTTTAGAAGTGAGTTTGAAGGACATTGAACATACTTTTTTTTCTGGGTCAGAGAAACAGTTTATTGATTTTGCTAGGGTTTACTAGCAAACCCATTACTTTATCAATTAGCACTGCCTGATTTGATTGAGGTGACTTCTGGCATAGCATTGGCAAATGCTCAATATTCATATTATTTCCTATAATGATAATTAATTGGAGGTTCACAGTCACAATAACCATGAATTGTCTCAATATATCATCTGGACTATGCAGAAGTAGAAGGCAGTTAATTAAATCCATATTTATCTGTTCCCTAATAGAAAACCATAGCAGAGAAAATGCCAAATGAGGCAAATTAAATTTAAAATTATGGGTACAATGCAAAGATTTAGATGACCCACATAGAACACAAAGACACTCACTTGAATTGCGAGTTTTCTACTTCATTGGTAACTCATAGTACAGAAAAGTCAAGCTGAAGCTAGTAATTAACACAGTGTGTGAGATGACTTTGGGCTGTGTATGTATTGGGAGGTTCGTTCTTTTCCAGAAACAGAACAGAATTGAATTTAAAAAAAGAAAAGTCGAGGCTTCTATGTCTCAGTCATGCCTGGACCTCTAGGATATCAGGTAGCAAATAAAAATAAAGTACGGGCTGATATTACTCCTCACTCAGCCCTAAGTGTTGCATCTGCTAGTACTATTGATCCAGCTTCCCAGATCTTAGCAACATAAAAAATGCACAAAGATGCGAAGTACCAACAGAGTAAAAATTTAGCTATATATTTCTATTTGATTGAATTTATATTTTGAGGTGAAAAGGAGGTGAAATGATTTTTCAATCAGAAAAATAGGCAGATCCATATTTTATATTTGATCTTCAGAGTATTCCCCCCCATCTCTCTGTGTTTGCAATGTGCATATGAGAGAGTCAGATCCTACACCTTTCTTCCTCCTTTCCTTTCCTTTCCTTTCCTTTCCTTTCCTTTCCTTTCCTTTCCTTTCCTTTCCTTTCCTTTCCTTTCCTTTCCTTTCCTTTCCTTTCCTTTCCTTTCCTTCCCTTCCCTTCCCTTCCCTTCCCTTCCCTTCCCTTCCCTTCCCTTCCCTTCCCTTCCTTTCCTTTCCT
>QLTV01003132.1:300108-314635 GCA_003457575.1 Thermophis baileyi | reverse complement strand
CTTCCCTTCCCTTCCCTTCCCTTCCCTTCCCTTCCCTTCCCTTCCCTTCCCTTCCCTTCCTTTCCTTTCCTTTCCTTTCCTTTCCTTTCCTTTCCTTTCCTTTCCTTTCCTTTCCTTTCCTTTCCTTTCCTTTCCTTTCCCTTCTTCCTCCTCTTGTCCTGTTTAGACAGAAATAGAATATTTATGTTAGCACTGCTAACCCCGATGCAAACAGCAGACACACCTGCCTAAGTGCCTGTCTTTTTTCTGCTCTCTCACATATAACTGCTGTGGTTTCTATAACAATGGCAGTCCAACCTGCTCCAATAGAAAATTCAGTTTCAAAGCTTATTGACTACACATGCAGTATCCACACAGAGTTAAACATCTATAAAACTGCCATGCTGTGGACCTCAGCAAACCACAAATCTTACTTCTCTAAAGCACTCAGGCATGACTTCATGCTCTACATCATAAAAAGTCTTATGTTCAGTACGGCAGTATTTTGCAATAAAATAGGATTGTTATTTCATTGAGGAGCTGATTTATTAGCACTTTTGTAAGTGACAGAAACCATATCAAAATCTATTCAAAACATTTTTAAAATGTTTATTTATCTACTTATTTATTTAATCAGCATGGTAGGTAACTAACTACTAAGCCTCTCAGCAATTTACAATGAAAACCCATTTAAAATCAAGACCTTAAAACAGTTAAAAGAGCAGTTAAAATAAATAACAAGTTAAATAAAATTAAAATGTAAAATTAGCAATTCTTATACATTTACAAGCTTTTTCTGAAAGATATACTTGAAAGGCATTTTTGGAAGCTAATAACTATGTCAGGGCTCAGTTGTTCAGCATTACATTTGCATGTAGCAAACTCTAGCAAATCAGCCCCAAATTGCTCACAGATTGTAGGAAAACTTCCTCAGACAATCTCAGAAAGAAATATAAAGAGCCTTCTCAAATTGCAGTGTAGTTGTAGAAGATTGTTGTAATGGTGCAAAGTGTGTTCCTTTTTTCTGAGGGGTGAGTTCTGGATTTTCTTACTGCCGGTTCACTCAGGGACGCGCCGCACGGGCGGGTCACGGGTGTGTGCGCGCGTGCATGCGCATAAGCAAAAAACAAGATGGCGGCACCTATGGTGCCACCGAGAGAACTGGCTCGGGGGCGTGGCAGGCCTGGGTCGCTACCGGTTCCAGCGACCCAGGCCGCCATGTTACTAACGGTTCTATAGAACCGGTCCGAACCGGTAGGAACCCACCTCTGTTTTTTCTGAATACTTTTTCTTTTTTATTCCTGTGAGTAGAATAGCCACACAAGAGCTTAGATATTTAGAAGCTTCTCTAGTACCCCCAGCAAACTGTTGTTTCTCTAGCAGTTTTCTTATGCAGCTTAGCTCAAATATATTAGTGCTTATTTTTTATCAAGCACTTGATTGATTATATGCCATCAGGTGCTTTTTGACTCCCAGCAACGAAATAGATTTTGTCCCTAATCTGTGGAGACTATCAGGTCTTCCAATGGTGCACTCATTGCCACTGTGACTCAGTCCATCACTGCTGCTTGTTCTCTTCTGTTTCCTTCCACCTTTCCCAGCATTAGAGCCTTCTACAGAGAACTAGATCTTCATATAATGTGTCCAAAGTAGAATAATTTGAGCCTGGTCATTTGTGCCTTGATTTAGAACTCTGGGTTGATTTGTCCAATGATCATTGCTATCCATCACCATTTTCTCATGGTCCAGCTGTCCATAGAATTCTCAGGGATCTTCTCCAATACCAAAGTTCAAAAGTCTCAATACTCTTCCTATCTTACTTATTCTTCTACAGTGTTGGTTGTACAATCGGCCAGATGTTTAGATTTGATTTGGCATTTTTATCTACCCATTGAGTTCTTCCCAAGGATCTAAGAGAGGCAGTTGTGGTTTCATCATGTTAATGGTATTGCTGCAAGATTAAGTAGTTGTTGCTATTATAATTTGTTATATCATTCTACCTCGTAAAGAACCCAAAATATGTTTCTCTTTTTTAATGATAAGTTGACACTAGAACTTGTATATCAAACTGATCTTATGGGCCTCAAGTTGGAGAAAGCTGAAATAGAAGCTTGAGAAAATCATCCCAGTACGTTAACGGTTGGGGAATTTTCATAAGAGAAAAAAGAAATCTTTTTTTTTATGTTAAAAATAATCAGCATGTCATATTCACTACAGCATGAAGATCAATGAGTTTAGCATTATAGTGGCATTAAAAATGTTCTTTGTGTAATTTTATTACCAAGAATAATGCATACAATTACATACACTTTTCGGAACAGTCAAACCATAGGCTGCTAATTTTAAGAAAGCAATTATGCCTGCTATTTTGTTTCTAACAGTGCTGCACAATTACAAGGTCGATAGTTTGGGCCTATTTTTAAGGGCATTCATCAACATTCATCTCATTATTTCCCTTCAGGGCTTGGGCACATTCATTTAAGATGCTCAGTTTGGGAAGGTGGGTACAAGGAGCCTATATATTATCAAGGCTGATCCTCAGCCTTCCTTCAAATAGACACAGGACAAAACATCCACATTACAACATAATATCAAAGCCCCTGTTTCATTACATCGTATGCTACTTGGTATTAGATGCTATTTTCCAGCGGTCATGGGTGTCAGTAGCTAGTGTTGCAAGACTGATATGCTTCTCTTCATTTTACCAAATGAGCCTATAGCAGAGGTGGGTTCCTCCTGGTTCGGATCGGTTCGCCTGAACTGGTAGCGACCCGCTGGTGATGTCATGATGATGTCATGGATCTGGTTTGGTCAGTGCCAGTCCATGGACGCCACCATCTTTTTTTTAATTTTTTTTTAATTTTTTTTTAATTTTTTTTTTAATTTCCCCCGGGTTTTTTTTCTTCTGCGCATGTGCAGAAGCCAAGTTTCCGGCACTGCGCATGCATCACCATCTTGTTTTTGGCTTTTTTTGGGGGGGGGATTTATTTTTATTTTTTTTGCACTGCGCATGCGCGCACGTGCAAAGCACGCATGCGCCCACAAGGCGCGGCCACGCGGTGCGGGAGGAAGCGAACTGGCAGCGAGGTAAGTTAGAACCCACCCCTGGCCTACAGGAATAGGTATTAAGAACCCCACCACATAATATTCTGGGATTGAGTTTGAGCGGTTTGGCTTCAGGAGAACAGTAATGGAGTGAGAATTAGTGTTTAGTTTTCCTGATAAAATTCAACATTGGGCCATGGGAGGTGGACATTTAGAAAAAAAGAATAAAGTGCATTACATTTTCTTGTTATAGCATTGCTATAAACTTGCTCAAATCACTCACAGCAATGTGGGCCTTCTTGGAAATGTCATTGGCTTTCACCTTTTGAAATTACATCTGGGGCTTTCATTTGAATCAGGGTTCACATCTCTCTCTTTGTGACATATAGCACTGGCAATGCCATTTCTGGAAGAATGGTGGCATAGCAGATAAAATATATGTAGGGTAGGTGAGATTGTGCTTGTGCATTTGAAAAGCGAATGGTAAATCTATGAAACGGAACTGAATAAAACAAAATAGTACTCTTTTGGACAATGGTCTAGGTAATGGAGAGAGAGAATGATATTAAAAGTTCTGACAAATTAAAAATATTTTTCATCTCAATGTAATGTGTTCTGTTGAAGGGGGAGAAAAATATTACTCATCCTACTAGAAGCTGCCATTTGAAAATAAGCAATTATCTCTATGCTTGTACAGAATTCTAAAGAAACAAATGGTTCTTTATAGTACATTGGCCACAGAAAATGGCTTTATTTGGAGATCTAGCCAAACAAGTTAATTTAAGAAAAGCAGCTGGCAGATTACTAATATTGCCAATGTGTACTTCCCGGAGTATAGTAATTTTTACTAGGTAAAAATTTGTAAAAGCGGAATAAGGAGTTCCCTGGAATACAAACTAAATGATTCATTTGAACCACAGGTATGATTCTTTAAATCCCAAACCCTTAAGTGTTTAACAGTTATTGGCAAATAGGAGTTTTTCTTCTCTCTGTGCAATTAATTGAATGGATCTGTTTAGGAGTTTGTTTCCCCTTAATTTCCATGGGAATGTGGTTTCTCATTACTTAAAACCATGATTCTATGCTCTGCACTCTGGAATGATAGAGTTTTAGATCTTAGAGCTCTTTTTTGTGACATGTTTTCACATAGAGTACTACACAGACAGTACTACACAGACAGTACTACACATACAGTACTGTCACTGCCTTGGAAAATTTGATGGGATTGCTTTGGAATAATAACAGAAATGATAGCATTGATTGATTGTGAAAACATCCTCTGTCCATTCCCATTCAGGACTGCTTGTAGTTGGAGACAGAACTTACTTGGAGAAGGCTATTGTAATTGCAACAAAATTGTGGTGCAAGCCAAGATCTTGTGTAAAGAGAGTGAAGTATAAGCTGTGAATTCCAAACATGAGCATGGAGCCTTGAAATCATATATAAATTGTGAAGAAAGAAGAAATTGATTGATTTAGCAAACTCTAAGTGGAAAGACCCTATTTCATTGTGGGTCATTTCAGTGATACCTATACAACAAAAGCTGTGAAAATAATGGTTAGAGAAGTTATATTGGTAGAAGCTAAGAGGTTGGTGGCAAAGAATGTAACTGAAGAGGTTAAGTCATCTGAAGAAGTTTTTGCTTTGGTAACAACAAGGAAGGAAAACAATAGTGGAGATAGAGCTCTTAACATCATTTATCACATATCTTTTTTTGTTTCATAAGGGTTTCCATGGGCAACATGCAATGATGCCCATTATTCTGAAAAACCAAAAAGGGGCTGCAGTCAGGGGTGAAATACTCCCGGTTCGGGCGTGCCTGCGGGTCGCCGGACAGCCGGTAGCGACGGAAGGAGGAGACTTCGCCCACCCGCTTGGACGCCGCCATTTGGGTTCTTTTACCCTCTGCGCATGCGCAGAATGCTTTGCACATGCGCAGAGGGTAAAAGAACCCAAATGGCGGCGTCCGGGCGGGTGGGCAAAGTCTCCCGCTTCCATTGCTACCGGCTGTCTGGCGACCCGCAGGCACGCCCGAACCGGGAGCAGTGTTATTTTGATGATATAGTTATTTTGATGATATATCATCTGGGAAAACAGCCAAAAAGACATGAAAATTATTTGAGGATAATTTGCAATTGTATTAAATTAGGAAAGTTAGGTCTTAATTTGGAAAAGTGCATCTGGAGGCAAACAGAACTTTCCCTTTGGTACCTCAATTTCAATATATGGGTTATATTGCTGAACATGTAGATGTAAGTATCCTTCAGTCATGGAATAGGTTAGACATTATGTCTCTTTTTTGCTCTAAATTTTTGAAAAACTACCTAGATAAATAGCAATAGCACTTAGACTTATATACCGCTTTACAGTGCTTTACAGCACTCTCTAAGCGGTTCTATGTGGAAAAAGAACATTCACAATGATTGAGTCTCCTGTGGCTTCTCTGCCCCATTCCTAATGTAGATGTAGATGTAAATCTAGATCTACATCTATCCAAGATATTAGTGTAGTATTACCAATCTCCTTTAACCTGCTTCTTCTTGTGTTCTTTTTTTTTTTTTTTGGCTTCTGGCCATAAATTAATTCAGTGATTAGTTATAGTCTCTTTTATGATTTCACCTCTTGGTATGAAAAATGAATTCAAAATAAAGTAGAGCTCCTTTGTGAGTTATTAAGGGGAATTACAATTTGGAAGTGAATAGTGACTGTGCTCAGAATGTAAAAAAATATATATATGTTAATCCTGATTTGATATTGTCTGATCCTGAGTTAACAGATGCTTCAGATTATGGATTGAGATCTGCATGTAAATTATTACATAAAGGGACTGTAGAGAAAACAATTGCATTTGAATCAAGAACATGTAGTAATTCTGAAAATAAAGTGTTATTGACCAAGAAGCGCTTGCCTCTGTTTGGGCTTTTATTAAATGAATAACTTCTTAGTGGAGTCATACATTTAAATTATGTACAGACCATAAACCTTTGACAGCCTTACTGACTACAAAGGAATGGAATGGGCAAGCAGTTTTATTGCTATATGGTCAGCAAAGTTGTTTTCCTTTATATATGAAATGGACTATAAATCAGAATTACAACATATCTCGGATAATAGAATTCAGTTTATTTAATTGGAATTTGAAAACTTTTTAGCAGAGGGTAATATTACATATAGGAAGACATCAATGTATGGATTGAAAGTTTCAGTAGCATTCTGAAAGATAGCATACTGTATAAACTGCTAAGATCTTATTCCTGAATTCTTGCAGATTTACACAAGAATTATCCATCTCAAAAAAGAGATCATAAGATGAGATGCTGAAATAAAGGGAAATACATATTAAATTCAACATGGTTAGTTAATGTAATCAAGAAAAGAGGTTACATTAGAAGACTGTATCAGGAAAGGGGTAGAAAATAATAAAAGGAATTCAGAAAATACAGTATATAGAACATTTGTATGGTATTAAGGGATAGAAATGTAAATTTCTACGTACAAGTTTAGAAACTAGGAATTAGGGGTAAAGTGTAGATTAAATTCCATCACAAATGAAGGGATATCATATTTACAAATTGTCATCTGGATGAGTATGGAATGCTTCCCACATTGTTCCACTAATTTATGAAGGAGGAAATAAAGCAGAGTCAATGTCTGATAATTCTAAATTAGCCATGGGATTACAAGACAAATTAGAAGACATTCTACAAGTGAATCCTACAAGTTAACAAAGTAATTAAACTGTTACTTTTTCAAGTATTATTTTAACTCCTAACCTAAAACGTCTATGGAGATTCTCAGTCATCCAGGTCATGGTTGTCCCAAAGGTGTTTTTTCAAAAGACAGCTAGATTTTCTTTGTTTTTGCTAGATTAAATTATGATTTAAATTGTATTCTATCCTTTTTAGACATTGGTAAGTTAAAACCCCAGGGAAGGACTAAATAGGCAAAAAGGAGAAAGCTTGAGTTGGAATATAGGTACTAAAGAACAAGAAAGATGCATTCCATAAATGAATTACAAATCTGTTTTTCATTGACTGATTGTTTAATTTTTGCATGGAAAGGCAATGACTACTATAAGAATTTCATTTCCCAAGTTACAGGCATCTGTGGAAGAGAATCAAGAAAGTCAACATGGTAGTTTTGATTCCATGATTGAAGCCCTGCCCCTTTTGTACATGTGTCAATATTGCATGCAAATACAAAGGACTGAGGCTTTCATAATATTATTATGGTTGGCCGCACAGTCAATCAGATGTTTAGATTGGATTTGGCATTTTTGTCCACCTATCAAGTCCTTTCCAAGGACTAGGGATAGGAAGATATTATTTAATAATATTAAATGTATCATTGTAGAATTTAAGCTGTTCAAAGTAAAGTTGCCTTTTGCAATTGACTGGTGGTGAGTTTGTTAGTGTCAATGGTAGTCAAGTGGTGCTCCAGATGTTTTTTTTTGTTAAGCCCAGAGTGTTATATGGCAAGTGTTAAAGTCCCAGAGCACTTTAGCTTCTTCATTTTCTATTATTTTGTCTATTTTGTGGTTCCACAAGTTCTTGCTTGCAGGCAAATGGTATTTCTTGCTGATATTCCAATACATCTTTGTTGATACTTTATCGTGCTGTTGTTGAGGGTTTTGTTTGTGAAAATTCTAGCTGACGTTTTAAAGTTATAGTACTTTTTTGTAACTATACAAAAATACTATACAAATACTATGCTCACCTATCCTGCAAACTTGAATTTCTCTTCCCCCTTTTAAAAGTCATTTTAAAACTATGTGGCTATGCAGTTATTTAGTATTTATATTTCCATAGGTCTATTATTTATGGTACTGCTGCATATATTTTAATTCTATTAAATACTTTCCTGTTTAGACTTGAAATTAAATAATAACATTTGACTTTTTACTTCTCATTGGATTATCCATTTTATATAGTGTTATTGTTAGTCATGAGATCATTAAACCTAGCCAGAGCATATAAAAGGGGGAAACTTGCAATCTCATATTCTCTATTTTTAATTTAATTTAATTAATTTAAATCAAATTTATATGACCACCTATCTCACAAAAAATGACTCTGGGTAGTGTACAATTAAAAAAAGAACACAAATGACAATATTAAAAAAGATTCTACAATTAAACATTAATATTATTATTTTAAAAAAACTAGGAGAGAGCATTAGATGTTGCAAACAATACAGCCACATCAGCAAGTCACTATTCCCTTGAGACCCCAAAGCCTGTTGACATATTTTGGAAGGACATCAAGAATGAGGCCAGTCTTACTTCAGAGCAGGGGTGAAATGCTCCCGGTTCGCTCGTACCTGTGGGTCACCGTAGAGCCGGTCGCCAAGGTAGTGCGAGGCGCTGCCCACCCGCCCAGACGCCGCCTGGACGCCGCCATTTGGGTTCTTTTACCCTCTGCGCATGCACAAAGCATTCTGTGCATTTGCAGAGGGTAAAAGACCCCAAATGGCGGCGTCCGGGCAGGTGGGTGGCGCCTCGCGCTATCTTGCGACCGGCTCTACGGCGACCGACAGGTACGAGCGAACCGGGAGCATTTCACCCCTGCTTCAGAGGGATGATATTTCACAAGGCAGGTGCCGCAAAAAAAAAAGCCTTGTCTCTTGGTCCCTCAATCTATCTTTATTATGGTCACAGACCTAGCAAATCTCTTGGGTCCTGCCAGATGTAGCCCATCAGCAGATGGGACCTACAACATACTCTTCTTCCAGATTTAATCGAACAGGCAAATCAAGAAGAGGCGGTCCCTCAAATGACCCAGTCCCATGGGTCTGAAGGGCTTTAAAGGACAAAATCAGCATCTTAAATTGGTCAGCCAATGTAGCTTATGGAGCCGAGGTACAATGAGTACTGTTCTAGATATATTTGCCCTCATGGCAATATTCTATACAATCTGAAGTTTCAGGTGGTCTTCAAGGACAATCCCATGTGCATTACAGTAGTCTATCCAAGAGGAGACTGGGCAGGCGTGACTCTAAGCAGAGCCTTCTGATCCACGAATGGCACACACCATGAAACTTCAAATGCCCTCCTTGCCATGACTGACGCCTACTCTTTGAGCAGGTGTCATGAATCTAGGAGGACCCAGCCTCCCAGTTGTACATCTAGTTTGTTTGGGACAGACTAGATGTACAACCTCATCCAGTACCAAAGATGGCATACTTCCAGAAACAGCCCCCCCCAAAAGCCACTCAGTTTTGTCAGGGTTCAGTTGAAACCTGATGTTCTCCACCCTTAGCCTCCAGGCACCAAGATAGGACATTGATATCATCACTTTATTTGTCAGAAATTTATAACTTGGTTTCATCAGCATAAGGATGATAGCTCACCCCATGGCGATGGAGGAGCTCCCCCAGTGGCTTCATATAGATGTTAAATAGGAGTGGAGAAAGTACTGAACCCCCTGGCACCTCACATAGTAGGCACTGAGGGTAGGATATCTCTTCCCCCAATCAACAATGACTTGTATTGACGACTCCACAGAAAGTAAGAAAACCAGCAGAATAAATGCCAGCATAATGCAATTTTGATCTTCACCTCCCTCACTGAGGATTCTGAATTGGATTTACTGAAAAACATCCCATGATTATCTATTCTTACAGCACTTCCAATTAGCTCTTCAGATTTTATATTCCATTTTAGTAAAATAATGGAACATAAGAGCCTCGGTGGCGCAGTGGTTAGAATGCAGTACTGCAGGCTACATCTGCCGGCTGCCGGCTGCCGGCTGCCTACAATTTGGCAGTTCAAATCTCACCAGGCTCAAGGTTGACTCAGCCTTCCATCCTCCCAAGGTCGGTAAAATGAGGATTATTGGGGGTAATATGCTGATTCTGTAAACTGCTTTGAGAGGGCTGTAAAGCACTGTGAATCGGTATATAAGTCTAAGTGCTATTGCTATTGTTATAATAGCATAGTTGATTTGTGAAAATTAGAGGAGTTCAGATTTTTGTTTTAAAATTGTGGACTTACAGAAAATATCTTGAAGTAGTTGTACTTCTCTAATAGATGAATCATTTAGCTATAAAGCTTGTGAAGTGTAAGCTTTTAAAAAGAAATGTTAATATGATTACTATTCATCATTCATACAAATCCAGAATATCAATTCCCAACAAGAAATGTGTCTGGAAGGGCTTTCTTCACTCATATTCTGAGCTAAATTAGTAACTGATTATAAATCCTTACTAGCGCTTTCATCTTATTTGGACACACCGAAAGATATGAAAAGATGAATCTTCTGTGTTTTTTTAAGTATGTAACATTCATTTCTCATCAGGCTGATACATCTGTCCTTTTATCTGCCATTTTATTTGAAGTGACATTTCTGGGAATACCTTCAAGCTCCCACCCAAAAGCATTTTGGGAATATTAATCAAAGCTTTTGCTATGAGTGATTGAGGGGGCAAACAGGTTGTTTTGTAAGAGTTCTAATTTGTCCTCAATTGGTGCATGGAAAGTAGTGCAAATGCTACTTGGGAATTACTTTGTGGGAAGGAAGAAGATTGCTAAGCTTCTATTTGTTGTGCATCAAAAGTCTTGATGTCCTGGTTCTGATTGGCAATTATAGCCTGATTCCAAGCAGCAACATAGCAAATTATATCTGCTTTTCTTTTTCTACTTACTTACAAAAGCTGTACTGTTACCCCATTTCTACCCTGGGAACTTCTCTTCAAATTCCCCTAGTGGTTGTAAGAGATTGATTAAATAAATTACATCCACGCTAATGATATCTCAAGATGTTCATTAGTGTTTCCATAGTTTAATGTTTTTTCCTATCCACACTGACCTCTCTATTGCATATGACCTCACTATGATAATATACCAAATAGCCTGAATCGTGAAAGTTGTATTTTGGAGTATCTCATGTTCAGCTTTTTGATTAAGATAAAGTGCAGTTTCCCCTTTTTTCTTTATCAACTGCTTCCATACCTTATGCTTAAGACCTGAATATCTATCCCCCCCAGGGGTGGGTTCCACTTACCTTCCTTACTGGTTTGCTCGCTTCGCTTGTGTGCACGCCTACATCACGTTGGGGAATTGACCCTCTGTGCATGCGCCGAAGCCTCTGCGCATGCGCAGAGGGTTCTTTGCCAGCTGCGGCGACAGCTGGCAGCCGGCCATCGCTGCCGGTTCGGCGAGCGGATGCAAATTTCCGCCACCGGTACGGGCGAACCGGTCCATTGGGAATAACATTGGCTCCAGTTGACACTGGCAGATGCAAACCCTGACTCCCCCCCCCCCACACACACACAGAAAAACACCAAAGGAAGGTACAGTATATGAACTAACTAAAGAAGTTCTGGAAAGAAATAATGGTTTTAGACCTTGACAACTGCTCCAAAGCTTTTCATCTGTTGCTTTTTTCTGCTTGCCAATGCAATATACTTATCTCTAATTCTTTTTTCATTATGCCCTTCAGTTCCACTTATGGACACAGTGGTGCCATTTATTAACCTCTATTGCAAACATCATCCCTTAGAAACAATTTTTTTACATAGCTATAATTGCATTTCTTTAAGGAATTAAGAAATGTTTAACAGCTTCTATATCTTTCATTTACCAATTTGATATTTTTTGAAAGATATGTGCTTCTTCAGTAGGATACTCATATCTGATCTGAAATAGCTAGACCCCTATTGCTGCCATCCAGGGATTGGCCAGTTGTTGTTTTCAGAACAGATATGGTAGCCCTGTTCTTAATATGTCTCTCAAAGAAGGGGATTTGAAAAATTAAAGAGCGTATATAGAAATGAGAATTTAAAACATTATATTATTTGCTTATTTACTAGATTAGAATAGAATAGAATAGAATAGAATAGAATAGAATAGAATAGAATAGAATAGAATAGAATAGAATAGAATAGAATGAGCTGGAAGGAACCTTGGAGGTCTTCTAGTCCAGCCCCCTGCTCAAGCAGGAGAACTTATACCATTTCAGATAAGTGACTTGTCTAGTCTCTTCTTAGATACATAAGGTCAAGATCAAACAATGCAGGTGTGGGTTCTAACTTACCTCGTGGCGGTTCGCTTCCTCCTGCGCCGCGTGGCCGTGCCTCATGGGCGCGTGCATGCGAAGCGCATGCGTGCATGCGCAGTGCAAAAAAATAATTTTTTTTAAAAAAAGAGGCAAAAACAAGATGGCGATGCATGCGCAGTGCCGGAAACTAGGCTTCTGCACATGCGCAGAAGAAAAAAAAATCAATTAAAAAAAAAAAGATGCCGGTGTCCACGGACCGGCACCGACTCAACCGGATCTGTGACGTCATCATGACATCACCAGCGGGTTGCTACCGGTTCAGGCGAACCGGTCCGAACCGGGAGGAACCCACCTCTGAAACCATGTGATATTATGTCTGTTATTAAGACTAACATTTATCAGAGGAGAAATCCTTACACCATCGCTTGTCAGGGTGCATCAGAAAGCATCAACATTGTACCACCTGCAGACTGTGTTGTATCCAAGAGATCTGATACCACAAATTTGGGTCAAAGCAGTTACCTAGTTGGCTATTCCTTAGGGTTGTCATAGGCACAGCATTGAGAGAAATGGAATAATAAGGGGAGAACATTTTATCTTCATTAGATCCTAGAGATGAATAACAGGAGCTTTGAAAGAGGCTCAAAGTGAATGTATATTGTTTTATCTCTGTTTTATATAAAGAAGCATAACACAAATAATGAACATATTAGGGGGAAAATTAGACCTTCATTTCTTAAAATAACATTTTAGTACTGTATATATTCGTATTCTAAGTGAAATAAATATGTACATAAAACACATACCATATTGCAAGGCAGTATGGATGGCTCGTCTTGAGAAGCACACCAATTTCAATTTTAATGAAGCGATACAGTAGTAATAAAGAAATAAATAAAATAAAATAAATATATACACGTGTTTTTCTCTTTTTTCTTAAAAAAAAAACAACCAAAACCCTTCTTGTTTATTTTTTGATGATGTAATGGAATGTGTGGATGGACTTGGGGTGACAAGAGAGAGAGAGGCTGCCTAGGAAACAGGCAAGAGAAACCAAGGGCTTAACCGTCAAAGGAAGAAACCTAGAAATGACCCACCTTAATTGATCAGATGATTAAAAGTAGGGGTGGGAAATTTGTACTTTCAGACTTTCAAGATTGTGTTAATGTAGCCTTACAATAAAATAGAATTAGCTCATCTAGTCTTGTTTCCTGTCTCATTTACCTGGGGGGGGGACTGACAAATAGGCCATTTAAGCATTGATATGCTCTCCTGATGTTTTGTTCACTGATCTATGCTAATCAGGACTAAAGAGCAGCTGGAGAGTTCTGTCAAAGCCTGGTCAGAATTCTTTTCAGTAAGAAATAAAAAAAATTCCGTTCACCTCAGCCTACTGGGTTCACCCTACTGGGTGTCATTGTTAGCATCAGAGTAAGCATGGACATTGTGTTTCACAGAGGAGCTGCGGTGGCACAGTGGTTAGAGTGCAGTATTGCAGGCTACTTCTGCTGATCACCGGCTGCCAGCAGTTTGGCAGATTGAATCTCACCAGGCTCAAGGTTGACTCAGCCTTCCATCCTTCCGAGGTCGGTAAAAATGAGGACCCAGATTGTTGGGGGCAATATGCTGATTCTGTAAACCGCTTAGAGAGGGCTGTAAAGCACTATGAAGCGGTATATAAGTCTGCTATTGCTATTGCTATCAGCTACTGATTTCTCTCTTCTGTTCCCCTTACTTTGACTCCTAAAAAGAGGAGGGTTGCCAAAGCTACCTCTATCTGCAAGGTATCATACTAGAGCTCCATTGGGATTTGGAAAAGAAACTTAAAGCAGAGCATCCTGCTGCACACCACTGTTTGAAGATCTTCACAGAGCTCAACAAATTTTCCTTGCCCCCTACCAGTCAGTAATTGTGCTTATTTAAATGGGTTCAGATAGCAATCCCATTTCTTCTGCTAGGGCCAATATTTTAAAATGTCAGAGTAAAGAAACCTATTCTTATCTTTCGTTCTCTTTACCACCACTCAGGATGACACTTGAAGCAAATTTTCTTAAGCTGCTGACAAAACCAGCCCTGCTTTTCACTACCAGAGGGTTGTCTTTTAATCGTCTGTATCCTGTCATTTATTGTGGGAAAGTACTAGAAAGGAAGAGAGAAGCAGTGACTCCCTGATTCTGCCAGAGAGCTGAGAAAGCAGTATGATATTCAATGTGCCTCCACTACCCTCATAATCTGATTGTTTAAGATCACACTGCTTGGAGCATAATCATCTATTATTTTATAGTAATCATCTATTAGTTTCTCAATTGCAGAAAACACAACTTCAGCAACAGAGTGGTCAATGCCTGGAATGCACTACCTGACTGTTGTTGCATCCTCAAACTCCCAAAACTTTAACCTAAAACTGTCTACCGTGGACCTCACCCCATTCCTAAGAGGTCGGTAAGGCGTGCATAAGCGCACCAGCGTGCCTACCGTCCCTGTCCTACTGTTCCCATTGTTCGTAC
>QLTV01003132.1:281664-300043 GCA_003457575.1 Thermophis baileyi | reverse complement strand
ATAAATAAATAAATAAATAAATAAATAAATAAATAAATAAAATCTACATCTACCACAGCATTGGGTGAGGTGGTGACAGAAGCAATATAATCTCTTGGAAGCATTATATGTTAAGGGGAAAGTAGCACCAAATATGCAGTGCAACAGACACCAGAAACTACTTGTAGGAAAAGATTCTTTTCCCCTTAACTCTAATCCTCAAATATGGTAGCTCTGAATTTAGGCGGAGGAATTAAAACCATGTTACAGTAATGGCCAATTTATTTATTTATTAAATTTGTTTGCTGCCTATCTCACTGTGGGGCAACTCTGCATGCTACATTTTTTCATGGAATGTTTCGGGGAAATGTCATCGTATATTTGTAAATGAGTGGTTGGCCCTGATTTGGGGTTTGCAGCTTTGCTTGATGCAGTTGGTGAATCAGAGTGCCTATCAGCTCCCCAGTTGAGAGACAGAAATACTGTCGAAGTGTGATGTGGAGAGACCTGGAAAACAATTGCAAAGATCTCTGCAGCTTGTTTATTGGGGAAGGAATATCACAACCTGAGGTATTGATTCTACTGACATCTGGTGAACTTGTCCAGAGCTCTGGGATGTGGTCAGGGGTGGGTTCTAACTTACCTCACTGCCGGTTTGCTTCCTCCCGCGCTGCGCAGTGCAATTTTTTTTTTTAAAAAAAAAGCTGAAAACAAGATGGTGACACATGCGCAGTGCCAGAAACTCGCCTTCTGCGCATGTGCAGAAGAAAAATAAAAATAAAATAAAAATTAAAAAAAATATATCGAAATTTTTTTTAAAAAAAAGATGGCGGCGTCCACGGATCGGCACCGACCAAACCGGATCTGTGACGTCATCGTGACATCACCAGCGGGTCGCTACCGGTTCGGGTGAACCAGTCCAAACCAGGAGGAACCCACCTCTGGATGTGGTTGATTCCAGACACTGGAGATTCTGGTGTGACCTCTCTTCCTGTTCTATGATAGACTGAGTTCACTAATAGGAGAAATTATTTTGTGAGTTTTCCAGTTGGATTTTGCTGGCAAAATTTTCTATTTCATCTAGACTGCTCTGGATGGGGACGCATGTTTCCCAGCAGCTTAGTTGTTTTACAATCTTCTTAGATATGTTATGCTTAAATGTATTTGGCTTGTCTGGGGTATTTTTTGTATATTGTTAACTGCATAGAGCTTGTGGGAATCAGTGGCATTAAAAACAAATAGATAAGTAAATCAAATAAATAAATAAGCTAGCAAACATATACAAGAAACTGGACAGGAGTCACTTGACCTCTTCAATCAATTGCTTTCATAGAGTTAATGCAGTAGGAAGAACCTGACTTGCTTGTTAACTATCTCATTAATACAAAGAGCACTAAGCTGGCAGAATCATTCATTGTTTTGAACACCCTAAGTGAAAATGCACCCAGAGAGTCAAATGTAAATGCAACATTTGATGAAATAGTAAGCAACCACAACAATGCTGTACCTCCCAGCCATATAGTACTTGTGTGCCTCATTCACCATGCTATATTACACAATTAAGCTTGGAAATATGGGTTGGGTGTTAATTAAAAGTCTGCTGGCATTTTGTCCTGCAACAATGCATACATTTCAAGTTAAATCAATTAGCACTCAAGACTCATTTTGGCCATATATAAAAACTTAAAAATTTTCCCAAGACAAGCTCAGCTCCTAGTGACTTCATGGATATGTTTATATTGTTTTTGAGAAAACATTAGGGGAGTGATTTACCATTCTCATCTTGTGTCATTTTTGTTTTGTTTTGCTTAATTTGTGGAATTTTAGTCTCTTACAAATCTTCCACTCTACAGTAGTCTCCAAACTGCACAAACTTCTGTCTCATGCACCCCATAAGAGCCGAGGTGGCGCAGTGGTTAGAGTGCAGCACTGCAGGCTACTTCAGCTGACTGCTAGCTGCAGTTCAGCAGTTCAAATCTCACTGGCTCAAGGTTGACTCAGCCTTCCATCCTTCCGAGGTGGGTAAAATGAGGACCCAGATTGTTGGGGGCAATATGCTAACTCTGTAAACCGCTTAGAGAGGGCTGTAAAGCACTATGAAGCGGTATATAAGTCTAAGTGCTATTGCTATTGCTATTGTCCCTTGCACATAACATAATAGGATAGAACATCTTGGGGAATTGTACATTATACTGAAAGCCCATTCCTTTTATCAATTATTCCAACAGATGCTACCAATTTTACTTACATTTCCATACATCACTGCCGTGTTTCCCCGAAAATAAGACCCTGCCTTATATTTTTTTGAACCCTGAAATAAGCGCTTGGCCTTATTGCCATGCACTCAAAAGCCTGATTGGGCTTATTATCAGGGGATGCCTTATTTTGGGGAAAACAGGGTACCTTCCCTAATCTTTTCCTATGTTATATTGAACTTCAGGGCCCAGGGCCCATATCGCCTACCCAACTAAGGAGGAAATCTTTATTCAAGCTGCTACCAATAAAACTCAGCCCAAACCACAATATTTGTGCACATATACAAGTTCCCCAATTATTACTAATGAGAAACAACTCTTATAGATCAGTCAACTGAAATCACATCGCATACATTATTCCATCTGAGAAATAACTATGTCTTAACAAGACCACCTGATTCACAGATATTCATTAAGTAATGATAGGACAAAAGATGAACATTAGGGATACATGCATATTCATTAAAATATTTCTTTAAGGGAAAGAGAAGATATGTGACATTCCAAAATAAAATGATTTTAGATAAACTCAGATCACTTTATAATTTATATGTTACCTAATTTGTTCACAGTTTTTTGTTCAAATGTAACATTTGCTATACATATCAAATATAACTTTTATTTCAGGAGTCCCCAACCTGTGGGTTGCAGTCCACTAGTGGGCCATGAGGGGTTTGCAACTGGGCCACGGAGATGACTAGCGAACGTGCCTGCACATGCGTGTACATGCGTGCACCCCACTTAAGTGAGCAGCTGGCCGCTTGCACTAAACCATCCCTTCTCCCCTCACACCAGCAACGTTGGGAACTCTATTTTATTTCATTAGTAACTGTGTATATTTGTTTACCTTTGTTTTTATGGTTACATGATGTCACACAATAATTAAAAAAAAACATATTTCAAAGCAAATAAGAAAGCCTCCTCCAAGAAAAATTGGTAAGATTGTTAGGGAAAATATTTAAGTCCAAGACTCAGTTAGAAGGATAAAAACAAAAACTTGATTCAAGTAATGGAAAAAACAACAACCCTTATTTGTTTGTTTTCAAGTTAAAAGATGCTTAGCCGACCTCCTTGAGTCTGGTACGATAACACTTTGACCACAGAGAAGAAGTTCTCATAAGAGACAGAAAAAGAAATTGGTTATGGCAGCAGACCCATTTATTATCCAGGTGCGAGTTTTCAGATTGTAATGCAGTCAGCCAGGTCATCTCTTGGAATACATGCACAAATTTATAACATTCTTCAGGCTTTGTTTGCCTGACAGCAAAAGAAAATGAAAGCTTGGGGACCCAGACAGATTTTCTAGTCCTTTAGAATAAAATAATCAACGTATAAATATTCATCAGATCTACCTGAGTAAGGTTCAGAAAATTAGTATTGAAAAGAAACTTTGACAAGAAATAAAATGCCTGATCTTAGAATGTACAGATAGACACATGAAATTCACAGACATCAATCTGTGTGTTTTTCTGATCCACTGGCACAGGAGGTGGGCATATTAGATTGGTATTACAACATCTAACAATTTCTACTACTGCGATGTGAACATTAAGTAAATTGTAGTTTTTTAATGCCTGTTTCTTTATTTTTCTGACAGTATCCCATTGTTGTCAATATAATGTCTGTAGACAGTAACAAATTTCCCTTAGTGCTTGATAGACCCCTGATTTTATTGTCTTTTTACAAAGTGATTTTACTTTTCAATAAATACTTCTGAATTAAAAAAAAATAGAAGTTAGCATATTCTGAAATATCATCTTATTTCCAATGAAACACTTCTGAGTTCTATAAAAGCTATTTGTTTTTAAAATAATAAAATAAAATAAAAATGCCAGAAAAATGCAGCCTCACTCCTTAAAAAAAAAAAAAACCACGTTTGTCTGCTTATGCCATAAAATTGATAAAGAAAAGCTGTAACAAAGATTACCCTGAGGTGCCAGAGAAGATAATGAGAATAATATCTCTAATTTGCCCTTTGATAATTAACATCACACTCAACATGGAAATTATTTCATGGAAGTGTCCATATGTTCTCCAAATTATATTTTCCCCAGGAAAAATCATAGCATATCAATATCATTTTAAAAATTGGGTCCTATATTTTTTGTCCACTTTCTTCACCCATGCCATGCAGTTACCACTCTAGGTATATATAGCTGCATACGGACACAGTGTCACTCACATACATACAGCATCATAGTACCTTTACTTTTAAGCAAAGAATCTACAAATGTTCTTGTTTGAAGCTTGTTGTGATATTATTACTATTAATAAAGGAGAATATTTGTAGCTCAGGGTTGACATGAGGTGTTGTTGGTGCTCTCTGAGCTTGCTTGCTTGTTTTCTTGCAGACGTTTCATTACCCAAACATCATGTTACCTAGTTTGGGTAATGAAACGTCTGCAAGAAAACAAGCAAGCTCAAAGAGCATCAAGGACCTCTCTTTATTACTATTGTATAGTATAACTATCACTTTGTTAACTCATTTTTTTTAAAAAGTATATACTAATAGCAATAGCACTTAGACTTATATACCCCTTCATAGCCCTCTCTAAGTGGTTTACAGAGTCAGCATATTGCCCCCAACAATCTGGGTCCTCATTTTACTGACCTCGGAAGGATGGAAGGCTGAGTCAACCTTGAGCCTGGGGAGATTCGAACTGCCAAATTGCAGGCAGCCAGCAGTCAGCAGATGTAGCCTGCAGTACTGCATTTTAACCACTGTGCTACCATGGCTCCTAAAACAGAAATAAACTGCAAGAACATTTATAACTTTAGTGTAAAAAATTAGCAGAGAGATACAATAAATCATAGTTTATCATGCCTTGGGCTGGATTATATACTTAGGTAACAAAATTGATAACGGTGCATAAATACAACTGTACTGTTATCAATTTTATTACCTAGGTGTATAATCCAGCATAAGGGATGGCAAACTAGGATTTACAGGCCAAATCCAGCCCACTGCCTGTTTTGTATGGCCTATGATCTAAGAATGGATAGGAGATTGGGTAGCTTATCAGTCAAGATTCCAGGACAAGAGATGGGTCAAATATAGAGGTGGGGCATCCTGAATGGTGGTAGCCTATTAGCAGCTTCCTTGTAGTCAACTGGCCCCTCTAATGGATGTCACACTTCTAGGCCTAGAGACCTGCTACATGCATCCATGGAGATAGAAGAGAGGTAGAACTTCTGGGCTGCCACTGTTCACTCTCTCTGTGCCAGGTGAGCCACTTCATTGGGGTGTAATGGGGATGGAGGGAAGAAATTTTGTCATCCAAAAATTGGATTTCCCCCCTCTTTTATTATCTATATAGTACCTTTAATTTTATCTCTGCAAAGTCTAAAATATTTACTATCTGGCCCTTTACAGAAATAGTTTGACTTCTGAACTAATGTATTTGATCAGCTAAATATGTGACATCTAGTCAATGTCAACTCTTAGTGAGAATGTAAAACAGATTTTCTCCAAGAAGATATATTCCAACCTGGTCCTTCATGTCTTCCAACAGTCCACTATGGCTGTTGTAACTAAATCCATCTACCTTGCTTCTGGTCACTCTGTTTTTTCCTTCAACCTTTCCAAGCATGATAGACTTCTCCAAGAAACCAGTTCTTCACATAACATGTCTGAAATATGATAGTTTAGGTCTCTAAGTTGATTTCTTCAAATAACACATTTGTCTTTTCTTCTGGCTTCCCACAGTATTTTCAAGAATCTTCTCTAATGCCAAAGTTCAAACTACTTCTGTCCTGCTACTTTGACATCCAATTTTTGCTTATACCAATACTTCCAATGTTTTGATTTTTGTAGGTATATACACATCATGGTGCCTGAGATCGGCTTCCCTTCATGGCTGTTCTGACAAATGCTAATTTGTGATGTATTTCTTGACTGCTTGTTACTTTATTATGGAAAGTTGATCCTAAAAGGCAGAATCTATCCACCACTTTGATATCTCATCGCCAATTCTAAGGCCGGTTGTTATACTTGTTGTCATTAGTTTGGTCTTCTTTTAATTTTAGACCCATTTTTCTCTCTCTATGCTCTTGACTTTTATTACTCAAGCTTGCAGATCCTTTGACTCTTCAGCTGTCAGAGTAGTGTCATCGGCATAGCCCAGGTTATTGATGTGTTTCCTCGAATTTTAAAAGCAGCTCATCTTCTTCCAATCAAGTTTGCCTCAATATATATTTTGCATATAGATTGAATAAATAAGAGGAGAAAATGAAACTTTGACTTGCACTTTTCCTGATTTGGAACTATCCTCTTTCACCATGTTCTGTCCATACTGATCTTCCTGATCTCTATACTGTATAAGTTTCCCAAAAGGACAATGAAATGTTCTAGGATTGTTTTTCAATATAATACATACTGACTAATGCTTTCAAGACAGAGAAAGGGGTAAACTTTCAAGACAAAATTAGCCAAGGCTAATTAAAACTGTCATATCTTTAGTGATGCTCTAATTGTATGCTTGTGAACAAAGTGACTAGTACAAAACTTCTATGGAATTTATTCTTTATCTTTCAGATAAAAATATCAATGATTAGTATTAGTACAATCAATCCATAAGATATTATAGTGTAGGTGTAGGAAATTTTATCTTGATAAGGTGCTTGTGCAATGAAGTTAACACAGTTCAATTTCCTTAAGCAAAGAGGCAGAGCAATTTGCCTCAACAAGGTACTTCCCTTTTTTGACTCGTCTTTGCCTCATCTGGTATTTGCAAGGACCAGAAAAGGTTTCTGTAGTAGTGCCACAGAGAGCAGTTGACCAGAAGTGTCAGGAGAGATTGCCAAGGAGAGTTGAGAGAAACAATAAGGCTGTGTTGGTTCATGAAGCAGCTTTGAGTACTTTGCTCAAACCTTGTCAAGTTGAAATGTCTTCTCAAAGCTCTGCATCATCCTATGTGATCACTTACTTACATTAGAGGTTCTTTCAGATGGACATTCAAGAGTTTCCAGTTAAAAGGCATTTTGTAATTATTCTGCCTTTCTTTATTCAGCAGATACCCTTGTTGGGGCAGGAGAGGCTGGGTGGCGGGAAAATAGAGAAAACATAAGTTAAAAATGGAAGATTGAATTGCTTAAACCAAACTTAAAATTAAATAGGAAAAAACACTATTTAAAAGCAAAACCAAAACAAATGAAGACTTAAAAATTATTCACAATATTTCCAATAAGGTTCATGACTTTTCAAGCAGATTTACAGTGAACCAATACTGCCTTTCTTTCCCTCAAGATCCTTTTTTTTAAATAAAACAGAAATTCAAGAAAACAAGATTAATATTTGATTCACAAGTCTGAAATGTGTTACTTGCTTTTGCTCTAATTTGCAGCATTACTAGTACCTGTTAAATATCTTGAAACTAATACACTTCACTGAAATACTGCAGTTATGCATACAAAAATGTATTGCATGTTCCATTTTCAAAAGAGAAGCAAATGCATTTCAAAATTCTGTTGCATATGCAATGAGGAGATAATTTTACTTGCCTAAGAGACAATAATTAACCAAGTAAGATTATCAGTTGCATGGTACTGCCAAGCAAATGGGATAAATGTGATTGTTGAATTATTAAAAGAATTAGATTTATTTGTAATAATTTGCTTGTTTTCAGAACTATATGCCTGAAGCAATCAAACAGCATCACATACATAGTTCGGGTTGATGTTGAATTTTGATGTATTTTTGTATAGTTTGGTCATATTCCTGCAATAATAAAGGTAGCTGATATTAACTTTTGACTTGGTTAGTAGGGATGGCCTTTATAAAATTCTCCCCAAGATCGGATGTCCACCCCAGCTCCTTAACATCATCAGGTCCTTTCATGAGGAAATGAAGGGCATGGTAGTTTTTGATGGCTTAACATCAGATTCCTTTGACATTCGAAGTGGAGTGAAACAGGGCTGCGTCCTTGCGCCAACTCTATTCGGGATCTTTTTTGCTGTCATGCTGAAACATGTTTTTGGAACTGCAACAGAGGGAGTCTATCTCCACACCAGATCAGACGGAAAACTCTTTAGCCTCTCTAGATAGAGAGCAAAGTCTAAAGTCCAGCTGAAATGCTTACGGGATTTCCTCTTCACTGACGATGCTGCTGTTACTGCTCACTCTGCTGAAGACCTTCAATGACTTATGGACTGTTTTAGCAAGGCCTACCAAGATTTTGGATTAACAATCAGCCTGAAAAAAACACAAGTCATGGGTCAGGACGTGGATTCACCTCCCCGTATTATAATCTCTGCACAAGAACTGGAGGTAGTCCATGACTTTGTGTATATCGGCACAACTATCGCCGACACTCTCTCTTTAGATACTGAACTGAATAAACATATTGGTAAAGCGGCCACCACATTTTCTAGAATCACAACTCTCAAGAGTCTTCTCCAACACATCTATGTGTAGTCCCAGATTAGTATCAACTTCTGACACTGCTTTCTCGGATATAAGTTCCTTAGGATTTAAACCAGTAGCAAAGACTTGTCCTCTGAAAAGGAAACGCTATATCTTAGAGGACCATTTTCGAAGGTTGGGCTACTTCTGCTCAGACTGCTCAGTAAGGCTAAGACACACTGTGCTCCAGACCAGGTTAAGTCTCTCTACTTCTTCCCAACCTGTCCTGCTTCTTTCAATAGGACGCTCACTAACATTTCCAAGATAAATGAAAACCCTATAGTTTGATGCTTGCTCTGCATGGAAAAGGCCCATGTTTAATCCCTGGTTTCTCCTGCATAAAGCCCTTGCACAACACCTAGAGATACTCCATGCCAGTAGGAACAATACTGAGGAAGATGAGCCAAGGTGAGGCAGCTGCCAGAGTCCCTGTTCTACAAAATGGGGATCCTGTTCCTGACGAATCATTTAATGTTCTCCAAAGTTTGGAGAACAAACAAAGTTTGTTTCTCCAGAAACGTCTAGTACCTTAGGAAAATTGCAGTACTGTGGATTCACCTCCCCGTATTATAATCTCTGCACAAGAACTGGAGGTCGTCCATGACTTTGTGTATCTCGGCACAACTATCGCCGACACTCTCTCTTTAGATACTGAACTGAATAAACATATTGGTAAAGCGGCCACCACATTTTCTAGAATCACAAAGAGAGTGTGGCTTAATAAGAAGCTGACGGAACATACAAAGATCCAGTCTATAGAGCCTGCATCCTGAGCACACTCTTGTACTGTAGCGAGTCTTGGACCCTTTACACATGGCAGGAGAGAAAGTTGAATATCTTCCATATGCGTTGTCTCCGAAATATCTTTGGCATCACCTGGCATGACAAAGTTCCAAATAGCGCAGTCTTGGAACGTGCTGGAATTTCTAGCATGTATACACTATTGAAACAGCGACGTCTATTGGAAAGTGCTGGAATTTAGTGGAACTATAGCGCAGTCTTGGAAAGTGCTGGAATTTCTAGCATGTATACACTATTGAAACAACGACGTCTACGCTGGCTTGGGCATGTTGTGATAATGGCTGTTGCTCAGATTCTGAAAGATCTCCTGTATGGAGAATTAGTGCAGGGAAAGCGCCCCAGAGGGAGACCACAGCTGCAATATAAGGATATCTGTAAGAGGGATCTAAAGGCCTTGGGAATGGACATTAACAGCTGGGAAACCTTGACCTCTGATCGTTCAGCTTGGAGGCTAAAGACGCAGCATGGCCTTCTCCATTTTGAAGACACACTTGTTCGGCAGGCTGAGGTAAAGAGGCAGTCCCGGAACCAGCAAAATCTGGGGGCCGGGCAGGGGACAGAATGTATCTGTATCAGTGTGGAAGGGATTGCCACTCTCAGATTGGCCTTTTTAGCCACACTAGATGCTGTTTTAGGAACTCTTTCCAGAGCATGATACCATAGTCTTTTGAGACTGAAGGATGCCAATGATGATGATTATTGAATTATTAAAAGAATAAATTTATTTGTAATAATTTGCTTGTTTTCGGAACTATATGCCTGAAGCAAACAAACAGCATCACATACATAGTTTGGGTTCATGTTGAATTTTGATGTATTTTTGTATAATTTGGTCATATTCCTGCAATAATAAAGGTAGCTGATATTAACTTTTTTAAAATTTTCTATCCCTGTTCCATGGCGATTTCATTTTTAAATTTTTATTAGTGATAGCATAACTTTATGATGTATGGATAATTTCCATGACAGGAACAAAAAAATGCATAACTAAAATATAGATTTTTTTCCACAGAATTCACTCTGAAAAAGTCGGACAGATTACGTAGAGAGCACATCTTACTTACTAAGATTTTTTCAAGGGAGGGGAGGGAGAAAGGGATGAATTCTGTTTTCCAAGAAAATATAGAATTCCAATACTTTTAATTAAGCATTTTTTTCAAGAAAGGTAAAAGCAATGTCTGAGAAATGCATCTGAATTTTGGGACACTGTTATAAACCACATATCAAAACAAGTACCAGTATTTAGCTAACCTTGACCGATAATAATAATTTTTAAAAAAGCTAAGCAGAGTTGAACCTGTTTATGGAGATTCTCAGTCATCCAGGTCATGGTTGTCCCAAAGGTGCTTTTTCAAAAGGCAACCGGACTTTGTTTTTCCTTGAACACATTTCGCTTCTCAACCCAAAAAAAAAAAAAAAAGAAGAAGCTTCAACAAAGTGAACAAAGGTGTTTGAAAAAGCACCTTTGGGACAGGAGATCCTCTTAATCTTAATCCCAGGCTGTCGGGAGGGTGTCCAGGGAAGGTTCTTGGAAATAGCAATAGCAATAACACTTAGACTTATGTACCATTTCACAGCACTCTCTAGGTACTGATACAGAATTAGCATATTGTCCCCAACAATCTGGATCCTCATTTTACCAATCTCAGAAGGATGGAATGCGGAGTCAACCTTGAACCTGTCAGCATCAAACTCCAGACTGTGGACAGAGTCAGCCTGCAATACTGCATTCTAACCACTGTGCCACCAGGGCTTCTTATAGAAAACAAGGACAAATTACCATATTGTTGCCATGAAAACTGCATGGATATGAAAAGGTCATCACCAGAAGTTGGACTCAAGGGAGTCTTTACATGTACTAAAATTCATCATTATTCAGGCCCATGGTAATGAAAATGGGATACCACAGTGTTGCTGATAGAATGTGACAACAGTTATCTTCCTTCTCCTCCATTGTAATCAGAGGGAGGGTTTTAACTATGCAACTGTAGAGTTTGCATGGCTGAGGACTTCTTTACAGAATAGTTCAGTTAATTTAAAGTTATTTGATCTGTGGATTCTGAATTACCATCAATATATCCCTTGGAGTTTTCAGTGGCATCATAATCGGAAGCATTTGGTGATGTACCCTAACTGTTGTTCCACCAGTGGTCTTCCACCTGTGTTGATAGTCATTCAACCCCATTTTTCATAAGAGCTGGTCACAAATGGCCTTTTGAAATTCTTTATCAAATCTATGGCCAAAGAAATTGAGTAGAAATTATGTTTCTACATTGTTTCAGAAGAAGGAAGAATTTTCAGGTAACTTATGAAGGGAAAGATCTATAGATGATAGAAGTCTGGTACTGAAAAAGCCCAATGAGCGGAATTCATTTCATGAGGCTTAGAATTTTTTCCATAGTTTCTACTATGTTTCAAGAGGAAGAGCCAGAATCAGTTCTTTTCCTTGCATACATCCAACACTTTTGAATAAGCTAGACTCTATTTATTATGAATCAACATAGATCCTTGCCAGTTATCTTAGCCGGTTGGAGATGGTGAACCATTGGAAAGCATTTTCACTTGCTCGGTGCCATGCGCTTCTATTGGCCGTCCTGCACAGCAAATATAAAAAGACACCATTGATTGAAAGATTCTGTCCTTGTGGCTCTGGAGAGGTGGAGACCATTGGACACATACTCCTTCGATGCTCTTTTTATAGCGATATCTGAAAAAAACTTATCCTCCCAATAATCGATAGGTATCCTGGCCATTCCAGCACTACTTATCTCCAGTGGCTGCTTAAGGATGAACAGACTGTGATTACAGCACAGGTGGTTAGATTCTGTGTAGCAGCACTGGGGATTCGTTGGAAACAGGTGATTAATCCATCGTAGCTATTTTACACAATTAATGCAGCAAATCCTTTTGCATTATCACTCTCTTGCATTTTAGTATTTAATCACTATGGGCCTCATAGTTTAAGGATTGATATTATGTTATAGTTAGGCCATGCTGTGTTCTGCTCATGTGCAACTGACAGATTGGATGCCAAATTGTGATTTTAATATAGATTTTATTTATCTGTTATTTTATTCTAGAATTTTTAACTGAGTATTCCTTGAGTGTTTTTAACTTGCTCTGGTCTCTGGTCTTTGACTATAATAAACATTGACATTGACATTGAATCAACACAGAAAGGAGTGGATCAGACAGATGAGAAATAAACTGAAGGAAGAATGTACTGGGAGGGGAGTGAGGAATTAGCTTATTCAAACATATTTCATTCATAAGCAAAAGAACAAGAAATGTCATTGTTAAACATATATTAATTTGCTTGTGACCACAGTTTGTCCTCTGAGAGTTCTATATGTCACAGGCTTACTAATCACACAAATCTAGGGTGAAATCTCTGAGTAAATTACAGACATCAGTAACAAATTATAATGTTTCATTTCAAAACTAGAATATATCTCCTAACCAAAATGAGGGACATTCAATCTCATGTTGTCCCCCCCAAGAAATGTAAACCAGGGATTCATATCTACTGTATACTTCATTGTGCAGACACTATTAATGGACTATAACACTGAACTATAAACAAGCCAGAGAAATCAAGCAAATTCGCAGGCTAATGAGAACTACTGGCAATGAAAATAACACAAAATAATGTCTTACTCTAAATCTACCACTTTCTTAATTAACATATACAACTACTTTCAACATATCACATACACAAATACACATTACATTATGTTTCATGCTGCAATCAGACACTCCAGTTCTTAAATTATGTCTTATTAAATAAATACTTGTGCTGAAGATATTTTTTCAGTCTTACGTTCTTTACTTTATAACTCACAAGAAATGAAGGAACCTCTATAATTCATATCCCATATTGTCTTCCTTTTCAAATAACAAAATGGATTGGGATTTATGGCCTAATATTGTTTTATGGTAAGTATCTATTGCCTGAAGTATAACATTCAGTTTGTGTCATCTGTGGTGAGACATAAAATCACTGGATACTAGGCAGAATAAACAGTTTCCTTTATTTGGGGAAAAAAGAAGTTCATATGTGAACTTCTTTATAGGGTTATAAGAATAGTCGTATCTGGAGATATGACTATTACTAAGCCCATGAATATACAGACATTCTTATTCCTGATAAATATCATAAGCATTGGACCAAAGGACTAATTAGGCAAAACAGAGTAACTGTTTGCCTTTGCTAATGCAAGGAACCCCACCCCCCAGCCTATCACTTTCATCTCCAGTGTGTGTTGTTTGATTATGACTTTTACTGTGTGAAGCAAATACCTGCTCTGCAAACTGTGATTATGGTTTACTGTAGTTTTTTTTAATGTGAAGGCTTCATCCTGACTTCATGAATGAATACATTATTTTATTTTGCCCCAAAGATGAAGATCCTGATTTATTAAATGTGTGAAATTTTCTGGTTTGTCCTGACAAAATTGCTGATTTTGACTCAAAACACTAGATAAGTCATGTGATGGTTTCAAATTAAAGATAATATATCACTATTGCTGATAATAGCTTTAGGACCATTCCAAACCTGTTTTAGGAACATAAGATAAATTCATAAATGGCTTTTTAAAAGAAAATACATATATGTTTCCATGCCACTGTTTATATAAGGAAAAAGTGGCACTTTTGCAGATGGAAATTACTTAAGAACTTTGAAGTAAGAACTTTAAAAATAGAACAATAGAACACAAATACACACCTTCAGGTAGACTTCTTCCCACTGCCTCCACAATAGATCGTTGTAATTAAACTTCTGCTCACATAAACAAACTAAGAAAGGATGTAAAAGTAATGAGCTGACAACCTGGTGTGTATTATGTTTGGCTTCTAAGAGAATTTAATTTGAAGAAGAATTATGCACAAGCTGAAAGCTTAAAGCAACCTAACTGTCTGGAAAGAGATAAAACAAACAAAAAAATGTGTTCTACCTCCTGTGAAATAAATAGCAAGTTTCATGTTTCTTTCACCTTGTGGCTTTAGCACCTTTGCAGACAGGAAACATCTGGATAGGTAAGAATGCCAGTTCTTCAGAAGTGAAGAGAAAAGCTTGGCAAAGTCTACTATGCTGAGTGTATGAAAAGAATTGCTTCTCAAGGGGGCTTTATGCCCTGGCAGATGTGGCCATCTCAATACCACAGAGGTCCTTAGAGATCATAGTAAAATAATGATCATAAAAGAGCTGGGAATGGAAAGAGAACAACAAAAGCTACTGTTTCTTTTGAAAGTGAAATCACCTTTACTAATTCAAAGAAGCACCTTGAGACTTCAGAATCTCATGCAGTATATATAAGTCTTGGGTGTGACTCCCAGTACACCTTCAAACGTTGGCAGAAAAATTGCAATTCTAAATGTGATTGAAGGAGAAAACAAATACATGGACTACCATCATGATAACTGAATATAAATGTTTTAAGGTTTAAACAATTTGGAATTAAATCAAATGTTGTCCACTTTTATCTCCTAGACCTAATTGTTTTTTAGAGTATCATGTCAAGAAGAAGAAGGAGAAGAAGGAGAAGGAGAAGGAGAAGGAGAAGGAGAAAGAGAAGGAGAAGGAGAAGGAGAAGGAGAAGGAGAAAGATTAGGAGAAGGAAAAGGAGAAGGAGAAGGAGGAGGAGGAGGAGGAGGAGGAGAAGTACCCTCCCTTTTAAGTACACAATTATGAAATGGGAATGGATAATTTTTTTAAACTTAACAGTAGGAAGACATTTGATTTTGTTTTTATAAGTCCGAATTCTTATCGATTTGCTTCGCCTGTGGAAGGAGCCAAACCATTCCAGACCCTGGGAAACTACATCAAGCACCAGCAGCTGCTACTGGCTGAAATCGCTCGGTGCATTATGGACTCTGGTGTATTGGGGCAGCGAAGAAGAAGAAGAAGAAGAAGAAGAAGAAGAAGAAGAAGAAGAAGAAGAAGAAGAAGAAGAAGAAGAAGAAGAAGAAGAAGAAGAAGAAGAAGAGCAGCCTTCAGGCTCTTCCAATTCTTCACTCCTGTTCTAATGATTGGTGTGAAGAATTGCAGAGGTGTGGAGTCTTAGAATGCTGAAACCAACTGTTTGGTCACAAGAATCTCTATGAAGAATTTTTTTTTCTTGTCTGAGTAGAGGGCTTTCTCCAGACTGTTGCAGAATTTCTCCCCAGTGGCATACCAAGTGTGAGGCAGTAGGAACAATCCATCTCAGATGCAGGCAATTAGGTGATGCATTATCTATAGAGAATTTAAAAATCAAACTGATTAAAAGTTTCCCCCAAAGTTAAGCGGTTTTTCTACTATGAATTTTGATACCATGCGTAAGGTGGATTTTGAGGAGAAACCATTCTCATTTAATGTCAGATTCTGAAAGCTCTGGTTATAAAAGAAAAAGTGCATGAAAAATGTCTTGTGGGAAAATATTGCGGAAAAAAAACCCATGAAAGCTGACCTTATTCAAACAAATAAATAGGATATAATTATCTTCTAATCTCAACTTAAAGTATGAAGCCAGCCAGCCAACTGACATTGGCCCAGTCACTGTGTCTCAGCCCTAGGAAGTAGGCAATGGCAAACCACTTCTCAAAATGTTGCAGGGATTAGTCCAGGCAGTTACCAGAAGTCAATACTGATTTGAAGGCAACAAAACAAACAAGCACCTTTCAAAGGTAGTTTAAAGCATACCTGACACAGATTCAGGCTATTCGGACTATTTTCAGATCTATTCAACTCTCCAGACAGTGTAAGCACAGGTTTGGAACTCATAGAAAATTGCCAGCTAATTGCTGGTCACTGAGTAGCCAATATGACTTTAGAGCAGATGAAAAATTACAAGAGGTGGCCTACAGCCTACAGCCTGCTGCTGTTGCCTTAGTCTTTTGTGTTGGTCAAAAGCTGCAATTCATAAAAGAAGTATGATTATTTTCTTTCAGTTACATTTTATGAAATTGCTGGAGTTCTGGAATACTTGGCAACCCTAAGTAATCAAGAATAAGAATGTTTCATATTTTTTAACTACTGTTGGCCCTATTTTCTTCTGGAATGAAAATCTGAAGACATCAAATCCTGACACTGTACGGTTTTGAGAGTAATGTGTGTACATAACAGACATTCTGTGAGTCAGTTAATGCATCTCAATTGCCTTTTATCATGCTTCCTATCTAAAAAAATATTACCTCCTCTTCTTGTAAGAAAAACAAAACCAAAATCAAAATTAAAGCAAAACCTAATGAATTCCAGCAGAACCCATTTGTTTTACATACTGGCAATATTCATTTTCTATTCTTCTATAGCAGAAACCATTAGAATAAATATGAATATATGAAAGAAATTCAAAGTACTTATCCTTTACCATCCTATTTCAGAAACATGGGCATACAAAAGGATATTTATCTGACCCTTTCTGTTCCTCTTGTTGTATTCTCAAACATGGCAAGAAAAAAGAGACCGTAAAACATTTACTGCTTCAAAAACTATTGTCACACATGATATTATCAACTAGAGAGCTGTATACCTTTAAGTTTATCCCATTGTGATAAATGACTGAAGGGGCTGTTCGGCTCTCTGCTTGAATTTCATTAGCCATGCTTCAAATGTCAGTAAACTCATTGCTAGATTGTTGAAATGTACTCCTTTCAGGGCTGTCCTTGAAGATAATAATAATAATAATAAAAGTATAATCTTGCTGAATTCAGTCTCCAGGTTGTTCTACAAGACATTTAACTACGGCCATGTCATACCAATCTTTAAATTACGACCTTGGGCTAAGAGTATTCCAGCAGGAAAGTGCTGATTTCCATGAGAAAATACAATATAAATAATCTGATTTGCATGGAGGGGAAACCTTAGGGAGGGGGGGGTGATTCCTACTCTCTATAGGAGTCTAATTGTTTTACTGAAGGACCATCTTTCCCATCTGGTCGCAAGGCATTATGCCTCCATGACCAGCTGTGCTTTGCCTGCTAGAAAGACCAGAGCTTCATCTGATAGTCACTTGTGCTGACATTGTTTGGTAAGGAGAGTATGTCTTGGAAGGCACAGAGAGGGAAATCACAAGAACATGAATAAATAAAAATCCTTAGTGGAGGTTGCTCTTCAATGTGCCAAGTGGAGGTTGCTCTTCAATGTGCATATTTTGAGCATTGTGAAAAGATAGTGATTTGGTTAGCTTGTGTACTTTTACTTTCTAGTAAGGCATTAGACATGGAAGGAGGGCAGATATGGAAACAATAACAATAGCATTTAGACTTGTACACCCCCCATAGCACTTTATAGCACTCTCTGGGCTGTTTACAATGTAAGCATTATTTGCATATTGCCCCCAACAATTTGGGTCCTCATTTTACTGACCTCGGAAGGATGGAAGCTGAGTCAACCTTGAGCTCGTCAGGATCAAACTCCAGTCTGTGGGCAGAGTTTGCCTGCTGCATTTTAACCATTGCATCACCAGGGCGACAAGTTGAAGCGTCAGAATGTCCTGTCCCACAGAATCCCTCTATGAGGGATGGGTGGTTATGGGTGGTTTTAAAATTTGATAAATAAAAATGAATAATAAGGGTTAAGTTTAAACAGATAAGGAAAGGCAACATGGGGAGCCTTCATTAGGCTCAAAAGTTGCTACTTTCTGTACGGATAGCATAGGAACTGCTTAGTTCTATCTTTATCTTTCTGAATACTCTATATGTCTTTGGGCTTCCTGCTTCTTGCTCCCAAACCAGAGGTGGGTTCCTCCCAGTTCGGACCGGTTCTCCCAAACTGGTAGCAGCCCACTGGTGACATCACGATGATGTCACCAAACCGGATCAGTTGGTGCCGGTCCATGGGGGCCGCCATCTTTTTTTTTGAATTTTTTTTGAATTTTTTTTTAAAATTTTTTCCTTCTGAGCATGCGCATTTTGGCACTTTTGGCACTGTGCATGTGGTCGCCATCTTTTTTTTTGGCTTTGT